>OX632357.1:17786251-17818592 GCA_951751655.1 Ophion costatus | reverse complement strand
TATGTACGGGAGGGGTGTTCTTACGCCACTGGGATCGATATCCCGGGAGGCCAAACAGTAAACAGCCGGTTGGTCAGGATACCGTCGGCGTTGGAGAGGGGTGACGGTGGTGTTGGCGTGGGGTGGTTGCACTGCCACCACACGGCGTGAAGGCACCTCCATACACCCGCATCTATATAATCTCTCCTCTTTTCTCATTCTCTTTATTCGCGATCACTCTCTCTCTCTCTCTCTCTCTCTCTCTCTCTCTCTCTCTCCCTCGTATATTTCCTGGTTGACGTAACACATTGCTCGAGTTGCTGGAGAGCGAAACGGCTTTACAACCCTTGCTGTTGAACGGCTAAATCAATGTCAGATACGCCCTTCTCTTCGACAGCGGTTGACGCGCGTGTTGAGCTATCAATATATATATATATGTAGTCGTTACGGGGATGCGAGCTTCCCTTAGAGCGTGGCTGACGGCACGGAGCGAAGTAAGGTAGTTGCGGCACAGAGGGGCACTAGAACGGCATTTCGAGACCGAAAAGGGGGCAGGGGAACCGTCAAAACGAGAAGCGCGCGCGGCCTACGAAACAACACGGGAAAGAAGGGTACATTTTACCGAAGTGGTCTCTTTCACTCTCTTGCCTGCATGTGCCTCGCTTTTTTGTCCCGCTGCACCCTCACTCGTTTTTCCCGGTGGAAGAACTCGGAGGAGGAGAGCACAAGTCTGCGCGGCTACACTCCTTACCGCGGATTCCACTAATGCACTCCTCTCGTTTGTTGGTGTGCGGTTTTTGAAAAATATGTATTTGTGAGCAGAGCACCTATGGAAGATCGAGCGCGGCTCGCGAGGAGAGACTGAGCGCTTGAAAAATTAATACTTTGGCGTGAGATTTTCAGATATTGCAATGTTAAAGTGCACAACGTCGAGATTCGTGATGAAAAACGGATCGGAGAGTTTTTTTTATCTTATCGGTGGTAGATTATTGGTTTTTATGCAATCTCGCTGATTAGCCATGGAAATCAAAGTAAATTGATTCTTTTACAACCTCTTAAATTTCTTTTGGCAGATTCGAGCTTCGGAAATCGTCGAAACGTTCTGCAGAATCCTTATTTATAGATCTCTGGGGTAGGAGTTTGTATCTTTGGAAAGCAACGGAAATTATTTTTTCTTACTTCCCAAATTTTCTCAGGACAGATTCGAGCTGCAAAAAACGCGCTAAGATTTTTTTGGATTCTTATTTAGCGGGCTACGAAGTAATGTTGCAAAATATAATTTTAAATAATAATACAAATAAGAATATTAAAAAGTATTTTCGTTGCATTCCAACGATGCGAACTTTAACATCGTATAGATCTGCAATCGAAATCTGTGATTTATTATTGTGGATGTCAATTCAAATGGGAAATCAAAATATGAGAATCTTTTTTGTGTTACAACAATGCAAACTCAAACCCAATCGTGATGTTGATGTTTGCATCGTTGGAATGCAACGAGAGATAACTTTTCTTCAATAGCTCACGTTTTTTTTCGCTGAATCAGGCCACGAAAAACGCTCAAATGATTTTTCCTATCTTTAATAGAGATCCACGATCTCGATAAGCAAATAAAATTTAGATTATAATAAAAATGGCGAAATGTGAAAAAATTACAAAGAACTTCCGTTGCATTCCAACGATGCAAACTTCAACGTCATACCGAATCTGTAGTATTGTTTTTTTTTACCTTTACCGAATAACGGTACTCTGCTGTCTGGTCTCTCCGCATGACAATAGATCGACGCATTTACTCGTCGTATCAAAAGAACGGGGATAGCGTCAGACTTTGATACAGTTGCTAAGGGCGACGGGGGAAAAGTTGCCAACTTTAATGCCAAATATCTCGAGTCAGGAACGGTAAAGCTCATTTAAATTTGACAAACAGTTGGACATTACAGCACTTTCTACTCACTGTGAGTTCAAATGAACTCTATCGAACGGGGAAGTCGTAAGGACTACCTTAAGCCCCTGAATGGATTGTCCCAAAGTCGGGACTCAACTAATTGGCTTTCGTCCGCTCGACAACGGCAGATTCAGTGGATTTCATTCGAAATCCTCGAGTTTGCTTTCAGTACAAAATAAATTATGTGCATATACAATTAAAAGAAAAAATGTAAACTCACGTAGATACAAATTTGCTCGTGGCATTTTTTTTTGTGGCACTAGCCCTCCGCACGTTTTGATTACTACGAAATCAACGGGATAAGGAAGCGCTGAACGGAAGCGAGAGTGGAAGATTGTTTGGACAAGAAATGTCAAACTTTTGGAAATGCATACGTAAACAAGAGAATGAGAGAGAGAAGAATATATATATATATAGGAGTACAAATGTCTCCGTCGTTTGACAAAAGATGGCCCCATCAGGAGATTATGGTTGACATTGTCAGATGTAAAACGTCATATCGTAGGGTTGGACACCTGGCAAGACCATTAGCGATTTCGTAACAGCATCGCATAATTTTTTTCGTGCAAAAATGTCGAGTTTTTAGCCGAAAGCGTCAATCACGGGAACTTTTGATATACTTCCTCAATTTAAAGAAATCTGCAGCTGAGGCACATCGATTGCTTGTAGAAGCATATGGCGAGGCTGCTTTAAGTGAGAGAAGTTGTCGTGAGTGGTTTCAAAAGTTAAAAAACCGCGAGTTTGACGTCGAAGACAAAGAACGTAGCGGAAGGCCGAAAGTGTACGAAGACGCGGAATTGGAAGCATTATTGGAGGGAGATTTATGCCAAACGCAAGACGAACTTGGACTTACAGTAGGAGTCACTTAACAAGCAATTTCAGTTTGAATAAAACATAAAGTACCGTTCTTTCACAATAAACGGCCAATATTTGTTTTAAAAAAACAGCGGAGACTTATTTGGACTCCTAATACACCTTAAGACGCCCGGCGCCCTTGGCCGGGTGCGGGTCAAAATGTCGAATGACCAAATATAGAACGACAAAGATTTCGAAATGACAGAATTATGAACTCCCAAAATAACGAAGGTTAAGGGGTAAGGCCACTGTAAATTTTTTGAAAAGTCGATTTTTTTTTATTGGCTTAAAAAATAGTTTAAACCCTCTAGAATAAGAAAAAAAAGGTCCTGTGCGAAGAAAAAATTTGTTGTCCTTAGGAAATGAAGGTTGCCGCCAAGCGTGTCAAAACTTGCTCCGAAACGACTGCAATTATATCGGAGATGGCGATTCCAAAACTTTCAAAGGCATCGTGGATTCGAAGCCTTATGAAAATGTTGATGTTAAAAAAAAAGAGTGCATAGATCACGTGCAAAAAAGAATGGGCACTCGATTGAGAAACTTAAAAAAAGGAACAAAAGGTCTCGGGGGAAGAGGAAAACTCACTGCCAAATTGATTGACGAACTAAGCATTTATTACGGCTTAGCAATCCGTCGAAATTCCGATTCCATCAAAAATATGAAAAATGAGATCTGGGCAACCCTTTTTCACAAAATGTCAACGGATGAAAAGCCTCAGCACGAAAAATGTTCGGAGAATTGGTGCAGTTGGAAGAAAGCGAAAGCAGAAAATGCCTTGGATGCGTATCATCACAATCAGCCAATGAGTGAGGAGGTTTATCAAGCCATCAAACCCATCTACATGGAATTGAGCCGGGACGAGTTGCTGGAGCGTTGCTTGGGGGCCTATACTCAAAACAATAACGAAAGTTTCAACGCTACCGTTTGGAGTTTGGCCCCCAAATCATCCTCAAGCGGAAAAACTGTACTAGATATTGCGACGGATATCGCTGTTTGCATATTCAATGGCGGCCTTACCAACGTCTTGCAAATATTCAAGATGTTGGAGGTGGAAATTGGTGTACAGTTATATAATTTCTGCATCGAAGCCGACGCCAAACGCATCACGCACGCGGAGACATCTCTGAGCGACGCGGCCAAAAGTGCGCGCGCGCTCCAAAAATCAACCAGGAAAGACGAAGAAGATGAAAATTTGGCTATCGAAGGACAAATGTATGGTGCTGGGATTGCAGACTAACGGTAAAAAATTTTTTTAACTTCTTTTTTTAATTTTTTCCAATAAAAAACTATTCGCAAAACTTTAAACGCGTTTTTCTCGAAACATGGTTTTTCAAAATGGCACGCAGCATAACTCGAACAATTTTCATTTTTTTTACTTGAAATTTTAACCAGATGTGAACATTTACATTATCTTGAGAATGTCGATCGGAATTTTCAAGAACTTTATTTATTGATTTTTTATTAACAAAAAACTTGCCGTTTTTTTCGTCAAAAATCAATTTTTTTTTCAAACGCACGCCAAATCCACAAAAATTTATACTTTTTAAAATCCGATCGACATTCTCTAGCTATAGCCCTCTAGATTAATGGTTTTTTTTTTTTTGTTCTAGATTCAAAAGTGCACCAGTGGTGCTGCGTGCCGCGGAGTCCTGGAAGCAAAACATGTCCCGGGAAGATAGCTGTGGAACCGCCATTTTTTTTTTTTACTGTAAAAAAATTTTATAATAAAGTTTAATGTATGCCCGATAACACCATTAAAAGTTTTTTTTCAAATACCTTCAATTTCGGGAGCAAAAAATTAGTGAAAAAACCTTTTTTTTTGGGCCGTTACAGTGGCCTTACTCGTTAAATTATTCGAAATATTATCTGTTTACCGATGACAAAATCGATGAACTATTAGACCAAAAGATTATTTCTTCGAGAATATATATTCAGATAGTTTGCAGTTTGAGTCATTCAAATACAGATTCGAACAATCTACAACATTCGTATCTTCGAAATAGAAAAAAGCGACTAATATTCGTAATACCGTCTATAGCAAAAAGCCATAGATCGAGACTACGAACTTCGAATGCGTAGATCTCAGAAGCGCAAATGATCGATGGTCCGAAATGGCGAATGCCTAAATGGCGAATACCTAAATGGCGAACATGGCATGGCTGCCCGACCCGACTGACCGCCAGCGTCATCTGCCAACTTCACTCTGAAGCGCAAGTAACGTACTTCTCGATCCATTGTTCCATTGTTTTCGCTGTCCGGAGCGTTCTCCTTTTTGGCCCCTCGCCATTTTAACTGATCGATTTTTCGGCCCTTCCCTTTAAGGATGTTAAGTCCCTATGAAACATGTTAATGTAAATTGTTCAATAAATAGCTTCTTAATCGTCATGAAATTTTTACACGACCTCCTGAATACTTCATGTAAAAACATACCAAATTTTCAGAATTTTATCATCATTACTTCAAACTCCTTAAGGGTTGAAATAAAAAATGATAAGAAAATTCTGAAAATTTGGTATGTTTTTGTATGAAGTATTTAAGAGGTCGTGTTAAAGTTTCACGACGATTAGGAAGCTCGTTATTAAAAAATTAACATTTTGTTAAGAACAATTTTTAAAAGAAATAAAAAAACTTTTATCAATAAACTTCGTTTTGTTTCCGTTGCTTTCAGTATATTGTAGATATTATAAAATTGAGAGGTCAAAAAAAAACTTATTGCAAAGTTACATCAGTTTCCATAAAACAACATTTAATTTGTGAATGTTAATTGTTCAATAACGAGCTTCCTAATTGTCGTGAAATTTTTACACGACCTCTGAAATACTTCATACAAAAACATACCAAATTTTCAGAATTTTATCATCATTTGCGATTTGGGACTCAACATCCTTAATGAATTCGAAATTGTAAACTGTCGTAATATTTACAATTCGACGATTTAACGTCTCGAATTGTTTGGTATATACATAAGGCAAGTCGATACTATATCTCTCTATATTTTGTTAAATATGATATTTGTTTTCGCTATAAATCAACTGCGAGATTTTTGTATTCACAATTCCGATTAACTAGTTTACAGGCTGTCTATAAGATTGATATATGTATATTGGAACGTTCATCATTACGAAATTCGAAATTTCGGTCCTTCTGCATGAATATTCATCGTTCGAATTTCCGATCCCCACCCCCCTTGGCCGCTCGGAAAAGGGGTATATTTTTAAAAAATCCTAAACTCGAAAGTACAGAATATATCGTGTATAGGAAAAGGTTTGTTGCGTAAGAAAGAGAGACGAAAAGGTGGACGCCGGCTAGAGCTTGAATTTAGCGTGCCGGTCTGTCGCGAGGCAAAGGGAGCGAGAGAGTGAATTTCAGTAGCAGAAGAGTAGGATCTGCAGAACCGCTATGTGCTCGTGATAAAAGTGCGAAGAGGGGGAACAGCGGAGGAGCGACGGAGGCTGGTGAGCGAAGAGGGTGAGCCGAGAGTCTGCAAAGTGGAGTAAACGATGAGAGGGCCACGCGCGCGCGCGCTTTTTGCGAAGGGAGAGAATCGTTGCGCTTGTATGCGGCAGAAAATGCGAGGGAAGGATAAAGCGCGAACGGAAAGAAAGAGGGAGCGAGTGACGGAGAGAGAATTGCTTACGATGAAACGAAGGAATGTGAGCAGTGCCGGAAATGTGGCAAAAGAGGGATAGATAGAATTGAAAGGGAGACGCAAACGAAGATAAAGTGAGAAGGTTGGCTGAGAGAGTGAAGGAGTAGGAGTGGGAGGATTCGGCATCGGCTTACGAAATAAATTGAGACGACTCGGGTCGCGTAGCGTCGAGCTGTGTGCCACTGCTCCAGCCGTATCTTCGTTACTATCCCTATGTACTAGTCCAGTCATTACGTACATTCAAAAAAGAAAATGAATTTGCGCTTCTAATTTTTTAATATGTTGTAGGGGATACCTAGAAAAGCTTAACTTGAGATTGTCGACCAAGCTTTCCTAGGAGCTTTCGCCGCCATGTTGAAAAAAGGGGTAAAATTTGTTTCTCGGCAATAACTCGGCTATCCGATGAGATTTCGAAAATTTTTGTAGGACACTTTTTGTAGCTTTCTTTGTGCTCTACAATAACGCCTGAATCATTTTTAGCGTATCATGCATCGTTATCGAGATATCGATCGATAAAGTCAAAAATTTAGGACACAATTTTTGTTTTTTCCTTTTTTTTTCTTTGGGTCTTAATAAATATGAAAAATTGTGGAATTCAAACTTGTAGAGCATATTCAGACCTACAATTTCCTTCTTGGATTTTTTTATGTTGGACAAAAATTACGATCTGCAGCGCGCCGCAAAGTCGGTGAATCCACACTCAGCGTCGAGCGAGCTGCTCGCTCGGTTGTGTCTGGATGTCGAATCGAATGGGAAATTGTTCAGGAAATTGATGGGATAAAAAATAAGTACATAGAGCAACAAATTAAGGATCACACAATAGTAATTTATTAAACAAATAATTTGTTTGTGCAGTAAAAAATATTATTTTTTTACAATACAAAATAAACAAAACAAAATAAACGGAAAGAAAAATATTTTTTTCTGCACTCGAGACACGAACGATGGACTTTTTTCATGTCTTTTTTCGCTTGGATGGTCCAGGCTGAAGATCTTCGTCCTCCGTAAACTCTTCGAGTTGTTGTGTCTGTTGAAACGTTGGAAATGATGCTGATTCGATGAGAGCATCGTCATCATCATCGTTACAGACATCGTCGTCGTCGTCGTCGTCAAGCAAAATGTCGACTCTGGCGACGTTACTGCATGTTTGCCCACTGCAGTGCATGCAAATAACGGAGCAACTGATTCCCGCTTTTCTGCACCCACAGGCGGCCTCACAATTTCCTTTACACTTACAGGAAATGAGCTTTAATAGTTCAGGCGGAGCGGGTTCGGCGGTGCTGGTGATTGGTTCGAGCCCTCGATTGGTCTGTCGCCAACCCCATCCTTGTGGATCCTTGAAAAATCCGAGCCAGGTTTGAACTTGGAGATACGTCCGGAAAATGTGTTGACGCACAGCGCTTTTGGTTGGCGGGAGTAGTGAGAGGTGATTCACTTTATTCGCTGTCATTGATTTTGCGAAGCGATGGAATCGCAAAATATTTATGGACTTCTCGTGCTTATCACCACCATATAGGGCGATAAGGAATTGCTCTCCCGCGCAAGTGAGAACCTCCGGATCGACCTTTTCTTGTTTGAATAATTCCACCGATGACCGTAGCTCTGGATTTTTCTCGAGAGTGTTAATGAACTTCGACTTGCCGATGTTATAGAAAGATGATGTCGTGTCGCAACCGCTAAAAGCGTGAATGAAAAGAATGTGCTCCAGAACTGACTTGTGTTTGAAACTGTGCGGCGAGTACAACTTTACAGCCAACTAGATATCGAAATTTTTGCCCAGAATATCGGAACCCTCGATTTACACTACGCACAGCAAAAACTCAACACGATACGATATACTAACTTGAGCGCGCTCGACGCTGAGCGTGGATTCACCGACTTTGCGGCGCGCTGGAGATCGTAATTTTTGTCCAACATAAAAAAATCCAAGAAGGAAATTGTAGGTCTGAATATGCTCTACAAGTTTGAATTCCACAATTTTTCATATTTATTAAGACCCAAAGAAAAAAAAAGGAAAAAACAAAAATTGTGTCCTAAATTTTTGACTTTATCGATCGATATCTCGATAACGATGCATGATACGCTAAAAATGATTCAGGCGTTATTGTAGAGCACAAAGAAAGCTACAAAAAGTGTCTTACAAAAATTTTCGAATCTCATCGGATAGCCGAGTTATTGCCGAAAAACAAATTTTAAGCGTTTTCCAAGATGGCGGCGAAAGCTCCTAGGAAAGCTTGGTCGACAATCTCAAGTTAAGCTTTTCTAGGTATCCCCTACAACATATTAAAAAATTAGAAGCGCAAATTCATTTTCTTTTATTTGCCTTTTTTTCGGACGAAATGACTGGACTATACGTATAAAATGGAAAAAGGATATTTCAAACCCGTTATATATATGTAACGTTGGCTATCGGCGCATCCGGCTGTTTCGAGGACACTCCAACTACTGTGGACTTAATCCTTGATTTTGGAGACAGAAGCTATTGGGGTTTACATAATGTTAAGTAGGGGGCAAACACCGTGCATCGAAGTTGCTTATGTGGTTGACGTTTGCATCGTTGTAATGCAACGAGAATTAATTTTTCCTTCATTGCTCAATTTTTTCCGGCAGGTGAGAGCTATGAAAATCACGTAAACATTTGTTGGAATTATTATTAAAGCCTTATATACGCGATTTCGCCGATTTTCGAAGGTACTTTTCTAGACGCGCGTAAAAAAAATGACTCATATATTGACAACATTTTTTTACAGATCATTTACGCACATGGTTAAGTATATGTGAAAAAAAATCAGAAATATTAACAAAGTGCGGAGATATGACATAATAAAGCAATGTATTTTTTTGCGCGCGCGTTGATGGATAAAGTTCTCGGCATCGATGTGGGTGTGTGAAAAAAGATTAACATATTTATAATTGCATAATGAATGTATCTTTAGTGTGAACAAACAATATTATGCAAAAAAAATTATTGTAATAAAAATTCGAAACTTCAAATTTTCTTACTCAATTTTCTGTCGGCATTTTATTTTTTATATTTTTTTGTGTCATCGAAATTTTTGTTTCTGTAGTTCACACGATAGGTGACAATACTAAGAATATGTTGTAAAAATTTCAAAGCGATCTGAATCTTCGTTGAAGAGTTAGTACTTTCACAAGGTTCAAAAAAGTGAATCGTGGAAAAACGGCTTTGAAGTTGACGATCGGGCGCGCCGCGCGGTATCTATTTTACGCTCTAAATGCTGTGACTATAACCACTTTTGGAATTTTTCAATTCTGTAACGCTTAAAATATTCCTAACTGTTCAGGCTGATGGAATCAAAATTTGAAAAATTGAAAAATTTTGAAATTTTTCGCGTATATAAGACCTTAAGCGATCTACAATCTAAATCTGTGAAAAAGGTTTTTGAACATTGAGGAGTTTCGACATAAATAACAAAATGTCACCGTTTGCATCAAATGTATAGAGTCAATGTTTGTTATGCACTTTTCAAACTTTTGATCGATCCTCTACACGGAGAAAAATACGGCCTCAAATTCTAACACTCATTGCCAGAATTCTAATATTCAGTGCTAGAAAATATAGCAGTTTACTGCCAGTTCGGAAATTCTAAGCCTTGTTGTTATAGAAGTGTAAAAATGATTCTCGCACCGTATAGTAAAAATGATGCGTGCATATTACATTTGAAACTATTCTCGCATAGGCGCGAGTCCTATACGCTGTATAGTAAAAATAATGCGTGCTTTGTAAAATACCAACCTTTATTACACGCTATATTTTCATATGGATTTTACTATACTTATAGCATGAATCTTCGTGTATGTATAGATTTTATTATACGCATAGCATTAATCTTCGGCGTATAGCGAAAAATATTACGAAGTTGATTAGTAAAATGTGACTCTTTATACCGTACTTTTTGTAGAATACTGGAAACTAATTGTTCCAATTACGTGGGCAAAATATTTTTTGAATACTACGAAAAATCACAATATGCCGAATAAAATGTATTATTTGTATCAGTTTACGTGCCATATCGTAGGTTAAAATTTAAATTTCTTCATTATTACTATACCATAATTACAATTTTTATCTTCCATTCAATACTTTTTGTTATTTAATGATATTTTTTTTTAGAAGCATAGTATTAATTCTAAACTTCGAGGCTCCTGTTTTCTCCGTGTACACCGTTCCTATAAAATTGACAATTGGAAAAACATTTTTCAACATAGGGATATGCCTATGATCAGATAACATAGGGAATACATTATGACACTGACGACGAAATTGTCATAATGTACTGAGTGATTTGACGGTTTTACATAACATTTTAAACATTTTTTCACATTCTTTCATGGGTAAAACTGCCATTCAGCGATAAGCGTAGGTTCTCTTCATCTCTCCAACGTTTTTCAACCCTGTGTTGAAAAACGTTTTTCAATTACAAATTTTATAAAAACGATATAGACGATCGATTTCAAAGATGGTCGATACATTGAGTAAATGACAAAGAAAGTGCTAAAAATAAAAAATAGAAAAGTATTTTCATTGCATTCCAACGTTGCGAACTTCAGCCTTCATTACGTTAATAGTAATAAATTATATCAAAGCCAAAATAATCTTTATTGTTTTGAACGATGACACCTCAGCGAAAAATCATCGTACAAAGCGCATGAATCACTCAAATTAAAAAGGAAGAATCAAGCTTAATGAACCTTAAGCTGACATTGCTGAAAAAATTATTCAAGCTCGTGGACCACTTGAAAGACGGGCAAAATTTTGAATTTTTTCCCCATTGATCTTATAAGCTTGCTCAGAAACTGTTAATGATAAAAATATTTGACCTCTCGACTGAAAACTATACTTCAAGCTTAGATTTCCTTTTTTTCTCATTGCCCTACGCCCATTTTTCGTCAAGTTATAGCTTTCTGAAAGACACATAAAAAAATAGACATTTTTTCGTATCCTTTAACTTTTGCGCGTAGCAATTCGCAAATATATATATAAATATATATAAATATATATATATATATATATATATATATATATATATATATATATATATGTATATGTATATATATATATATATATATATATATTTATATACACTACGGGCGGAAAGTTTCCGGACAAGAGTTGGAAAAAGTGCCCAAACGGTTCTTTATGCCATTTCGTCGGTAGTTGGGCTAGGCCAATTTGACCAACGGCATTTTAAAGAGGGGGGATTTACCTACATTTTGGCTTATCAAAAAAAAATTTACGATTTTTTTTACACTTGGCACCCAGTTTTGAAAACGACAATTTTTTGTCGTTTTTTTGTTGTTTTGTGAGTGGACCCCGTTTACAGTAAAAATCTTTCTTATGCATTTCTCCTATTAAAATCATAAAAGGGGAAGCCTAAGCTTCGATTTCGTTTTGTAGAAAAATTTTTGCGATTTTTTTTTCCCAAAAATATTTCGTTGTATGTCTCTCCACCGAGAGACATTCGAAAAACTTGTGGAGAGGATGCCGCGTGCGGTAAAGAGCGTGCTGACAGCGAGAGGAGGTTTTTTCGACGAGACCAAAGTATTATATGTAAATAAAAAAATTAATTATATTATTATCATGGTGTTGAGATCAATCGAGTTCCGACCGGAAATAAATTTAAAAAAAATTTCGCTAAAAAAATCTGAAAAAATTTTTCATGAACTCAACAAAACGTAACGCAACTTTTTACCGTCTTGAGATTTTTTTCTAAACCTCGTCGTTTTCGTACTCCGGAGCAATTTTCATATTGTATATTTTTATCGAAAAAACGAAATATTTTTGGGAAAAAAAATCGCAAAAATTTTTCTACAAAACGAAATTGAAGCTTAGGCTTCCCCTTTTATGATTTTAATAGGAGAAATGCATAAAAAAGATTTTTACTGTAAACGGGGTCCACTCAGAAAACAACAAAAAAACGACAAAAAATAGTCGTTTTCAAAACTGCGTGCCAAGTGTAAAAAAAATCGTAAAAATTTTTTTGATACGCCAAAATGTAGGTAAATCCCCCCTCTTTAAAATGCCGTTGGTCAAATTGGCCTAGCCCAACTACCGGCAAAATGGCATAAAGAACCGTTCGGGCACTTTTTCCAACTCTTGTCCGGAAACTTTCCGCCGGTAGTGTATATATATATATATATATATATATATATATATATATATATATATATATATATATATGTGTGTGTGTGTGTGTGTGTCTGTGTGTGTGTGTTTGTGCGAATTCAACTCACGATGTGACACATGCACAGCATCACTGCGCTTCCTTCTATATCGCTGATCTCACTTCTGCCGAGAGATCTCTCCCAAGCGCAATGAGAGTAAACATTGGCTACGCCACTGGCTGCACAAAGGGAATGCGGCTCTGCTCCAGTGCCGCTCAACTCGATCTTCTTCGTTTTGTATCCCCCACGCGCCCTCGCCACAATCTTCCCTTCTGGTTTGCCAGGAATCCCGACGTGCGATAATCGCTACACAAGCCTTCTTGGGATGAAATAATACGCCACCCGTGATTCGACGCTCATGGGATCAGCGATTTCCTCCTCTGTATTTATCTCTCGATTATTCCGATTTCTTGGTTCGCGGGAGAGTGAAAGAGAAAAATAGATAGATGTGGAGAAAAAGGGAGAGAGTAAAGTGCAAGAATTTTTACGTCTTCACATCATCGTATCTCTAGTTTTAGGACGATCCTGTAAATTGCACGGTAATTCACGAAAGGTCGATTCAGTTGGATGTCTCTCCTTCCCTTTCTCCTTTGTTCCTCATCTTTATTCAAAGTTGACAGTTGACTGCGATATCCTTTGCTCGGTTATCCTTCGCGTGCAAGGGATAGCACGGGGTTGACCGAGAGCTATGAAACCTTTGCCCTTTATTCAACCTACAACCTTCTTCCGTCTACTTGATTCGCAGCCAATATCACGCTAGCTAGCTATGTGCTCAACCCGCGCTTATCCTTGTCCTCGCCTTCGCCAGATTTGACTGTATACGTTGTACCCTGGCTACTCACCGTTATTCCTGGCTTTTTACGCGCGCGTGCACGCACACAAACAAACACACACACACACACACACACACACACACACACACACACACACACACACACACACACACACACACACACACACCACAAACGTAGCCCACCAGCTGGGTCCTTGCTAACCCGCTCTTGCCAGATTATTTTCGCAGTGTAAGGCATTAGGCTTCTATAACGATTGCTGAATAGCCTTAAAGGTCGCGAGTCGGCCCAACGTGTACGCTTAATCGAAAAAATAGAGCTTTTTGATATATACAGGGAGGACCACTTAACGTGACCACCCCAAATATCGCCGTTCCCTTTAGAGTGGCGAAAACCAACCCAACAAATCCAAACAAACCCAAACGACCACAAAATGTGTTGGTGAAAAATCATTTCAAGGTCATGATATCATAGGTCGTTGGATTCGCCTGAATATCAGCTACAACGACCTAATGAAAAAATAAACATGTTCCCATCTGAAAAACCATTGATGACCTTGAGAATGCAAAAACTATGACCTTGACGAAAATGAATTTTTCACCACTGTATCAGCCTTCGAAATCAATCAAATAACCTCCCGTCATTTTTTTTCGTTACTCTAAAGGCAACGAAGATATGTGGGGTGCTCTCGTTAAATGGTCCACCCTGTAGATACATATATATATATATATATACACGAACTCGTTATGATAATAACAAATCAATATTATAAATATAAATGTATAATATCCATATTTTATCACCATAGCGTAGGTATATGTATATTAGGGTGGCACAATTTCGAGCTCTCATTTTTTTCCTTTTTCTTACCATCAATTATCCGTTTTGGAGAAAAAAATTGTCGCGAAAGATGCAAGCGTTACAAAAATATTTAGAGATCGCTCAAGCCTCCCAAAATGTCAAATTTTCATTTAAAAATCGATATTTTTTCCGTCCAGTTATCGCCCATGAAATTTACGCTTTATGATTTTTAAATTAACCTCGCGAAAGTCTTAGTCGGCCAATGAATATTTAGTGGTCGCTCAAGAGCTTCGAAATTTCCAATTGCAGTGATTTTTTTTCTCTTCTCACTCATAAATTTAACACTTTGTAACATTTTCTAAAAAATTATTCCTGTTTTCCTTCAGAAACATTTTTTTTTTAATTTACCTCACACTTCTAACCGAATAAAACGGGAGACCAATATTTTTGTTTACGGGTAAGAGCTTTAAAGAATTATTTTAAGGGAACAAGGATAATAATTATTGGGTTAGTGGTGTGAGGTAAATATGAAAAATCCGTTTCTAGAGATGAACAATTGATAGTTTTGAAAATTGTTTAAAGTACTAAATGTATGAGTGAGAAGGGTAAAGAAAATTGGCGAAAATTGAACATTTCGAAGCTGTTGAGCGTCCACTAAATATTCATTGACTAAAGCTTTCGCCAGATGAATTAAAAAATGATCAACCGTGAAATTCATGGGTAAAAAGTGACCGAAAAAAAGAAATGATTTTTTAATAATAATTCGAATTTTTGGGAGGCTTGAGCGACCTCTAGATATTTTTTGACCGCTCGCAGATGTCGCGATATTTTTTTTCTTTGAAGAACAATTGGTTGGTAAGAAGAAGGAAAAAAGTAGAGCTCAAATTTGTGCCACCCTAATGTGTGTGTGTGTGTATATATGAGGCGTTCCATACCATTTCGAACGGTCAAAAAGTTGTCCACTCTCAAGAAAATTGGAATTTTGTCAAATTATATAATTATATGAATAAAACAGTGTATTTTTTCAAAATTTTTGGATCGCATTTTCTCGAGTTTTTCAAAATTTCAAAATTTTTAAAATACCGTTATATCTCGTGAGCATTTGATTTAACGGAAAAATGCTTAAGACAAAAAAGTTTCAATTTTACATGAATTTTGTGAAAAAATTTTGTTTTGAATTTTTCGAGTTTAAAAAGTGCCCATTTTCACTAAAATTATACAAAAATATTTTTTTTTCGGTCGGTATATCACTTTTGATTTTCCTCAAAAAATTCCAGCAAATACTCTGAAGTGTGTACAGTAACACCTATTTTTTTCAGAGTGGCTCGATTCGTTGTTCCAAAGCTGTGCTTTGTTTTATTATTATGAGATATTTTTTTAGACAAATCAATTATTATTAAAAATTATTCTCTCCCAAAATTTTCTCACATTTTTCAGGTAATAAACATCCATAACAGTAATAATTTTTTGAGCGTAATCATAAATTATCGGCAAGTTATACAAAGTTAACCTTGCCATACAAAGTAACATTCGTCGTCCAACATGAAAATTGTGATACAAAGTAACGTCGTCGTGCAATATGGAAAATGTGATACAAAGTATTGTTGACCGTCAGATATAAACATTGTCATACAAAGTAATGTGCGCCGTCAAATGCCTTTTACATCCTTCAGTTCGTCAACATGCTATGCTCCAACAAGCTCCAAAACATTAATATTGTTTTTATAGACGTTCTGTTATTTAAAAATTTGATAGAAAGAATTTGGGAGAGTATGATTTTCCATAATAATTGATTTTTCTAAAAAAAAAGATATATATATATATATCATAATAATAAAACAAAGCACAGCTTTGGAACAACGAATCGAGCCATTCTGAAAAAATATGTGTTACTGTACACTTTTTAGAGTATTTTCTGGAATTTTTTGAGAAAAATCGAGTGACATACCGACCGAAAAAAAATATTTTTGTATAATTTTGGTGAAAATGGGCATTTTTTAAACTCGAAAAATTCCAAACAAAATGTTTTCACAAAGTTCATGTAAAATTGCAACTTTTTTGTCTCAAACATTTTTCTGTTAAATCAAATGCTCACGAAATATAACGGTATTTTGAAAATTTTGAAATTTTAAAAACCTCGAGAAAATGCGATTCACAAATTTAGAAAAAATTTACACTGTTTTTTTCATATAATTAAATAATTTGACAAAATTTCAATTTTTTTGAGAGTGGACAACTTTTTTGACCGTTCGACATAGTATGGAAGGCCTCATATATATATATATATTAGAACGATGTAAAAAAAATAACATTTTTATTTCTCGTTCCCATTGCAAAGAGCGTTAGTACATGGTATGAAATAAATCTCGCGTCGAGTGATCCCTTAAACAGTATTGTTGTTTGGAGCACTGCTTTGGAGGTGATTTTTGGGATGAGATGACCTTTAAAACGTTCAAATTTTTTTTTCTGAAGATTTTTACATATATTCATTGATCCTTTAAGAATATGTTCATAGAAACACTTCAATAATGTACTATCATGTACTTTTGTACGTTTGTTTACAATGGTGCACGGAAAACGCCACCAATGGGCGATCAGTCTTGTGGACATTGTATGAATATGAAAAATAAAATATATATTCTCAATGCGTATGATTGTTGAAATGCTTGGTACCAGATTCAGCAAAAGAAAAACTGGAAAGTGACGGCTCGCTAAACTTTGATTATCAATCTTCCTATTTTTCTGAACGTTCTACGAGCTGCAAAAAAAAAGAATAATTTCGATTCAATGCGGCTACCAACGTTTAACAGTCTGCTAAAGGTGTATGCCAAATCTGAGCTCAATCGGTCAATTGATTATCGAGATATCGTACGTGCCGATTTGAAAATCATCGTTTCGAGAATAAGGGCCTTAGGTCGACTGCCGACAGCAGCAGTCGACCTAACGTAAGGAAGCCCTAACAGTTTAAGGTTGTTGCGTCTCGAGCCCCCTTCAAAAGTGTACTCCCCATAATTTATATAGCTCGGCTAATTTTATGAGTGTCATTACACAGTTTCCACAGACGTAATCAAAAGAATCTGTAGAATAATGAAATGAAACTTCAAAAAAAACTATTTTTTTTCAACTTTCTAGATAATTGCCTCAAGTTCAATCTGAAAGACAGCGCAAGTCCTAGTGGTTTCCTTTTTTGTTCTTAAAATCACGGATCTTTTGGTATTGAATGAACGAAGAGAGTTGGAAGATTTGTTGAAAAATATCGAAAAGTCTTCGAAAATGAGAATCCAATCTCGAAAATCATGTTTAAAAAAACAATGAAACTTTCTTTCGAACGTAAATCATATCAATTTACTTTCGAACGCATCCTGTCAGTATTCTTCTCATTTAGGAAGTGAAAAACCTTGATATTTAGTCGAAATTAGAAAACTGCCTAAAAATAGCTTTCACTACCTAAAATAGTACTAAAAATGGTACGCTAAGAAAAATACTACTTTTTTAAAATTCACCTATTGAAGTTACTTTTCGCGATGATTTTTTTGTTACGACATAATTCATATTCTTCGTCATCCTCCAACTCTTAAAGATTTTCAGTGGCAAAATGCACGGTTATCGAATGCTTTTGATATTGCCGCCGGTTTGCTCGGGCGAGGGTATGAAAAAAAAACTGGAATTTTCCACACCATTGTATATTGATGCACTTGTGATGCAAAGCTCTTTTGCGTCAAGCTCCAGCTATCGAACGAATCGACGGCAGAACAAAATCGATCTCCCGACGCGATACAACATCAAGGGGTTAAGGCTCATCCTAGCCCCTTCGGACTTAGGATATTGCGCTCGAAACCAATCGATATGCACTGGTACACCGAAGGATATTCCCACTGGAATTCCACGACTATTCGACGATCGTGTTCCATCAATTTTTTCATTTGCGTGCCGCGGAAAATGGTTATTTCGGAAAAAATAACGTTTTTAATGGTCATTGGAGGAAGGTCCTGGTCGAGGTATCTGCGAAATGTGTTCAGTAGCGATTGATCCCCAATCCTTCCTTTGATCATTTCGGTTTGATGATAGAAAGTCATGATGGACCTTTGCATCCTGAGTATGCAATGAAAATTCAATGTCTTTAAATTGCTTCATTTCATTTCTGTAGATTACAAGTACAGAAATCATTGAACACTTTTTTATGATGCTTACTCAGAAATCTACGAATATCTACTTTGGAATCGGCAAAAAAAACCACTGGCGCCGTACCCCGAACGTACAATTTTTATAATATTGAATAATATCTGCATAATAATAATATTTTATAATATTGTTGTATATTATTATAATTTTTATAATACCGAATATCTTATAATGAGCAAAGATAACGAGATGAAAATATTTAAAAATTCGTTGCATTCCACACGATGAGGAACGAATAATTAAGAATTGATTCGGATATAAATAATTCCTGCTACAATAGAAATATGGCGTTGAAGTTTGCATCGTTGCCAGACAACGAAAGTTCTTTTCTATTACTTTCATTTCTTCATTTTTATAATAATCTTTTATTTCTTTAGTAGGTTAAGAACGCGAAACCCCAAAAAACCCTTTGAGTGATTTTCGTACCTCAAATGGGCGAAATAAATGTGAGCATTAGAATAAAAATTAACTTTCGTTGCATTCCACCGATGCAAACTTCAACATTGAATAGGAATCATTTATTCCGATGATGTTGAAGTTTGCATGATTGGAATGCAACGAAAATGATTTTCTTAAAGTTCCTACATTTCTAAGGGCGGATTTGACTTACGAAAATCACGCATACATCAGTGAGGATTCTCATTTACCGATCTAGAACAAATGTGCAAAGTTTGATTTTGAATAACAATGAAAATAAGAAGTAGAAAAGCCCTTTCGTTGCATTCCAACGATGCAAACTTCAAACCCACTTATTCCGAAAACCACGCCGCTCGACAAAAAGTACGGCGTTGAAGTTTCCATCGTTGGAACGCAACGAAAACGAATTCTTTTTTATTGCTCAATTCTTTTGGCCGCCTTCGGTCGTGAAAATCCCCCAACTGTTTCTACGTATTAGAAATTTACTATCTCAATGAAAAAAAAAGTCTTTGGATAACGATAAACACGAAGAAATAAAGAATAAAAAAAAAAAAGACAGTGCATTCCAACAAAGCAAACTTCAACACCATCAAAAAGTCCTCCAGTCAATTTCTTCAAAAGATCCATCTGTATATCGTCCTTCCAGTCAACTCGTTCGTCATTGTTTCGTTAATGTCGTTTCGAATTGCGGGCGCAAAGTTCCCGATACCGTGCAGGATTTTCATGATCCACCAAACGCGTAATGAATCATACGTCTTGATAGAAACACGCTCTCGGGTATCCCCCGTACGAGAAAGCGAGAGCTAACAATAAGCTCTGTTTGCCTTAGTGTGTGTATACAAGAGTGGGGGAGTGTGATTTCTTGTCACAGTAAGACTGCGTGTGTATGCGTGTGTCTAAATATCCGTAGTAGAAATGACATGGGGGGGGGGGGGGGGTGGTTGCTTCGTCGGTGGAGCCGAGCGAAAAGGCGCAGACGCGTCAGAGTGGCACGGTCTGGTTTCTGGGATCATCGATGGCCTGAGCGCGTTTGTCCAGAGTAAGAGAGACTCTCTCAAGTGTAAACACTGTTGCACGATAGCCAAAAGACTCTGTCCCGTCTTCTACGTCGTCTTCTTCATCTTCTTTGTCCTCCGGTGCTGTTGCTCTCCCAGTTCTTTCATTTCTCTCCTTGTCCTCGTTGCACGCTCGTTTCAAGCTTTTCGTTTTTCTTGTCTCTTCTTCTCTTATCCATACGATCCGCATCTTTCGGTCTGGAGTGCCTTCGGCGGGCTCTCTCCTAACTGCCCCTACTTTTAAACCACTCGAGGCAATAATTCACGGCCATTTCGCGTGCCTCCGCAGCACTAGCAACGCGGGACTCGTTTTCGATCCACTTCCATCTATCTCCGTCCTTCTCCCTCTCTTTCTCACTGTCTCTCCGTCTACTCATCCTCACTTTCGTTCGAATGTTCTCGTTTCTTTTTCCCCCCCCCCACGCTCCTTCGGTTCGCGGCTCTCGTCATCTCGATCATCGGCCTGTAAAATGTGGGTGTTTGTACGCACTTTTATCGTTGCGTAGTTATGCATCCGAGAATAACCGGCAAAAATAAGATCGAAGCCAGACGGAAAAGACGCCGGGACAGGCGTATGTGCGTGTGGGTCCGGGGGAGGCACAGAAGGTCGGCGAAAACGTTCGCGAATCCCGTAGGAAACTTTTCTACACGGGTTTATTGGAATTTATTTTTTCAACGGTTATTAAGGCGTCTTCGCACTTTTCACGCTAAAAAGGCTATTTTCATGAATATTTTTGATAGGCTTATATTATAAATATTGATATAAATGTTGTTACGCTTAATAAATATACTTTCGAAATACATTGAAAATTTTTTTTATTCTAGTCACTATTCATAGACGAAAGTGGCAGTTAAAAAAATGTCCTAAAACATTGTAGGTCTGCGCTGTTGATGAAATCTCGGAGATGAAGAATCCGAAACAATAAAATCAAACGGTTTCAGATTCAGTATGGTAATACGATTTTAGATGTATGCAAAAATAACAATAAGGCGAACATTTTTCGAAAGAACAACGAAAAAACGTTTTTTTTCACCGTTTTTGGCAAAAGAAATAGTAAATATCAACATTTTGAAAAATCCTTGTATGCGCTATAGCTATAGTTGTAAAGAATGCGTGGTTAAAATTTCATAAGGATCGGTTCAGTAGTTTCGAAGATTTTATCAACAAGCAGTCGAAAAACGTTGTTTCGAGAAAAAACGCGTTTAAAGTTTGTTTGGGTAACATAAATCCATAAGGAACTTTTATTTATGTATTTCAAAAGTGTATTTTTTAAGTGTAACAACTTTTATTTCAATATCTATGGTATTGAAGTTTGCATCGCTAGAATGCAACGAAAATATATTTTATTTTTTTCGTATTTTCAATTTTTTTCGGCCCATTTAGGCTACAAAAGTCCATGAAACATTTCTGAAAATCCTTTTTCAAAATTTACAACCAAAAGCTGCAAAAAAAGATTTCAAACAGTAATTAAAATCAAGAAATGAAAAAATCAAGAAAAAGTTTCGTTGCTTTCCAACGATGCAAACTTCAACATCGTTCAAAATCTATATAATAAACCTACCAAAAGAACTCAAGAAAATAGCCTTTTTTAGCGTCTAAAGTGAGAAGACCCCTTAATGCTTACTCGGTCGACGAGTTAGATTCGCGGTGGTACGATCAATCGTTGCTCGTTGAAAGGCCAAGGACCTTTTCTTCGTACGTTTCGGTCCTTCCGTGTGTTCCGATTTTTTGTTGTAGGCCCGCAACTGCAGTCATAGAAAGAGATGAGTCTTCAATTGAGACAAATGTAACTGATAGGCACGTATCGTTTTGTACTTTACGTACAAACGTTGTCGAGGTTACTTGAGCATGTTCGTTGCACATCCGGCGGCCGCGATTGCTCATCGGTTATCGTAAATGTACCGAGAATTCTTATTCGCGTATCGCCTAACCGGAGCGATGCTAGTACTTTGCGAGAAGTACGGAGGCGTATTGGATATCTACAGAACGTAACGTCCGTGCGGAAAATTGTCCCCCATCGGATTGACCTCATCGGAATATGATGTACGAGTTCAATATAAATCCTGAAGGATTGCCACGTTATTAAGGCCTTAGGCCACTCTAGGATTTTCCAAAAATCGATTATTTATCTTAATACGTATGAAATTATTATTCCAAAAGATTATGCGTGTGAAAAATCTCTAAGTACTCCATTTGGGAAAATTGTTGAAGATTAAGGGCCTAGGCCATACTAACGGGTATTAAATCATGTGCGAATTGAACAATTTTTTTCGTGTGAAAAAGTCATTCACTCATAAAATTAATCACACATCTATTTAGTATGAATATCAAGCTGTTAGAAAAAATATATATATATATTTTTTTTCGATGTACAAAATGACCGATTACGAATATTTTCTGATATCTAGAGCAGTTGGTACGCAAGCAAAAAAACATGATAAAGTGATTCCTTCTTTTTTCATTTCCGATTTTGCTTCGGATAGCCTTACGCGCTTTCACGGACCGACCTCTCCTTCATCCGCCATCCAACGCTTCTCATTCGACCATTTCCAGTTCCCGAGAGGTCCCTCGGTACTGTTACCCACGCCAGGTCTGTCCAACGCACGAAGGCACAGGGAAACTACGGAAAACCGGTGCCGGTACAGGCGGGCATATACATACGTTTCAAGTTTCCATAATTTGAATGCAACGAAATTTCTTTTCAATTCCTCATTTTCATTTTTATCCAAAATCATATTTTTCACGTTCAGGTTGTAGACTGCTAAATAAGAATCCGAAAAAATGATGATGTCGAAGTATGGATCGTTGGAATGCAACAGAATTTAATTTCTTTCAATTACTTTCCTACAGTGTTAGCTGATTTTGCCGGGTTGAAATTACGAACTTTGAATGCTCCGACGGTTTAAAATTCCTATTTTTAATGTTGCAAAATTACAACTTTCATAAAGATAATGCCAGCGAAAGTCTATACAGTTGGCTGTAAGTGATGTAGAACGTACAACATTGTCTAGACGAATTTCAAAATGCAGGACGTAAAATCACTCCGTATAAAAAAAAAATCTTGACAGAATTCATCGTTTTATTGAAAATTTTGCAACTTTTCAAAATTCCATAGCTGAATTATCTTGACGGTGTTCAGATTTTCGAAGTTTTGGTCTTTCGGGTAAAATTCTTCCGGAGTTTCGAGGGTTCTGATCATTCAAAGTTCGGAATTTCAACCCGGCCCCGATTAAGGCGACAAAAATCTTTCAAACGTTTTTTCTGTATCCTTATTTTCAATTTTAGCTCTAAATCTCCAAAAAATAAAATAGTAATAACAAAAAACTAAGACGCTGCGTTCCAACGTTGCAATTTTCAAAGCCCCAAAAAGTTCGTGTTTTTCGTAGCTCAAATCTCAAATTTCGAAGGAAATTTAGGGGATAAATTAAAAAATGACATTCGTTGCATTCCAACGACGGGAACTTCAACGTCTTTCGTCTTCAACGGCTTCGTACTTTCGCTGAGTTTCACTTCATCCCTCTGAGAGCCGTGACCCATCCAGGTATCGGCGCAGGCCACCATCGCTTGGCATGGGAGATCGGCCGCGCTATAAAATTCGGCCATTGATTTTGCGAAGCCTGCAATCCACTTGCACGAGCTTGTGCCGACGTAAAAGTGATGCTCCTTTCGACTGACTCTCCACGCTGCAGCTTGATCTTCACCCGGCTGCTGTCAACCGAATCATTAGGTTTGCATTCGAGCTGAGCGAAGCATGTTAAGGATGTTGAGTCCCTATGAAACATGTTAATGTTAATTGTTCAATAAATAGCTTCCTAATCGTCATGAAATTTTTACACGACCTCCTGGATACTTCATGTAAAAACATACAAAATTTTCAGAATTCTATCATCATTACTTCAACCTCCTTAAGGGTTGAAATAAAAAATGAAAAAATTCTGAAAGTTTGGTATGTTTTTGTATGAAGTATTTAAGAGGTCGTGTTAAAATTTCACGACGATTAGGAAGCTCGTTATTAAAAAATTAACATTTTGTTAAGAACAATTTTTAAAAGAAATAAAAAAAAATTTATTAATAAACTTCGTTTTGTTTCCGTTGCTTTCAGTATATTGTAGATATTACAAAATTGAGAGGTTAAAAAAAAAACTTATTGCAAAGTTAGAGCAGTTTCCATAAGACAGTATTTAATTTGTGAATGTTAATTGTTCAATAACGAGCTTCCTAATTGTCGTGAAATTTTTACACGACCTCTGAAATACTTCATACAAAAACACCAAATTTTCAGAATTTTATCATCATTTGCGATTTGCGACTCAACATCCTTAAGGAGTAAGGCCACTGTAACGGCCCAAAAAAAAAGGTTTTTTCACTAATTTTTTGCTCCCGAAATTGAAGGTATTTGAAAAAAAACTTTTAATGGTGTTATCGGGCATACATTAAACTTTATTATAAAATTTTTTTACAGTAAAAAAAAAACAAAATGGCGGTTCCACAGCTATCTTCCCGGGACATGTTTTGCTTCCAGGGCTCCGCGGCACGCAGCACCACTGGTGCACTTTTGAATCTAGAACAAAAAAAAAAACCATTAATCTAGAGGGCTATAGCTAGAGAATGTCGATCGGATTTTAAAAAGTATCAATTTTTGTGGATTTGGCGTGCGCTTGAAAAAAAAATTGATTTTTGACGAAAAAAACGGCAAGTTTTTTGTTAATAAAAAATCAATAAATAAAGTTCTTGAAAATTCCGATCGACATTCTCAAGATAATGTAAATGTTCACATCTGGTTAAAATTTCAAGTAAAAAAAATGAAAATTGTTCGAGTTATGCTGCGTGCCATTTTGAAAAACGATGTTTCGAGAAAAACGCGTTTAAAGTTTTGCGAATAGTTTTTTATTGGAAAAAATTAAAAAAAGAAGTTAAAAAAAATTTTACCGTTAGTCTGCAATCCCAGCACCATACATTTGTCCTTCGATAGCCAAATTTTCGTCTTCTTCGTCTTTCCTGGTTGATTTTTGGAGCGCGCGCGCACTTTTGGCCGCGTCGCTCAGAGATGTCTCCGCGTGCGTGATGCGTTTGGCGTCGGCTTCGATGCAGAAATTATATAACTGTACACCAATTTCCACCTCCAACATCTTGAATATTTGCAAGACGTTGGTAAGGCCGCCATTGAATATGCAAACAGCGATATCCGTCGCAATATCTAGTACAGTTTTTCCGCTTGAGGATTATTTGGGGGCCAAACTCCAAACGGTAGCGTTGAAACTTTCGTTATTGTTTTGAGTATAGGCCCCCAAGCAACGCTCCAGCAACTCGTCCCGGCTCAATTCCATGTAGATGGGTTTGATGGCTTGATAAACCTCCTCACTCATTGGCTGATTGTGATGATACGCATCCAAGGCATTTTCTGCTTTCGCTTTCTTCCAACTGCACCAATTCTCCGAACATTTTTCGTGCTGAGGCTTTTCGTCCCCTGACATTTTGTGAAAAAGGGTTGCCCAGATCTCATTTTTCATATTTTTGATGGAATCGGAATTTCGACGGATTGCTAAGCCGTAATAAATGCTTAGTTCGTCAATCAATTTGGCAGTGAGTTTTCCTCTTCCCCCGAGACCTTTTGTTCCTTTTTTTAAGTTTCTCAATCGAGTGCCCATTCTTTTTTGCACGTGATCTATGCACTCTTTTTTTTAACATCAACATTTTCATAAGGCTTCGAATCCACGATGCCTTTGAAAGTTTTGGAATCGCCATCTCCGATATAATTGCAGTCGTTTCGGAGCAAGTTTTGACACGCTTGGCGGCGACCTTCATTTCCTAAGGACAACAAATTTTTTTTCGCACAGGACCTTTTTTTTCTTATTCTAGAGGGTTTAAACTATTTTTTAAGCCAATAAAAAAAAATCGATTTTTCAAAAAATTTACAGTGGCCTTACTCCTTAATTGACGGATGTACACACACGCCCCCACTAATTGGCCGCTTCCATGCATTTGCAAAGATCGTATACGAATGCTTGCGGTATGAGGGTCAATATTCGTACGTTTGTCTTGTATCATGCACGCACACGTAAATCGCGCGAAGAGCCTCTGAATCAGCTTCATTGATAATGAGATTATGAATCACAATCAATTAAGAACACTATAAACGTGATTGCCCTCAATTAGAAGCAGCGCGGCAACGATCGGGCGACGAGCGTGCGCGCGCGCCGTGCCTCGACACGCCACACTCGTTCGAGATTTCCTCGAACCTCTCTCGTAGACGAGAAAAATTCGTTCGAACGCAAATTCGTTCGAACGCGAGACGACCGATTGGAAAGTTACCGGAACAGCCCTTCCGGGGGTCTAGTGGGAAACATCCGAAACGACGACGAACAGACGGTACTGGCAAGTAGTAAGTTCAGCGTGTGATCAGACCGGACCAGCAACAGTGCCACTAGCCCCGAAACTCCTCGACTCCTGTCCTAGCTGGTTGCGAAACACTGCGAGTTTCGCTTCCAACTTTCTACGTTGAAATAAAATAAAAAAAAAAAAACAAAGGCGCGAGCATCGGTGTTGCGCCAAGATACGCGTCTCGACATTGTTCCCGGCGGAGTGATGCCTCTCGTTCTAGTTTCTTCGTGTCCGTCGAGAGCGATGATGTAACAGGAAACTGACCGATGCTATTTAGTAGCGAGCAACTCGCCTCCATAATGGATTCTATGAATGATAAATTGAAACGGGCCGTAATTCGAAGGTATTTTGGATCTTTTTTCTTCCTAATTCTTCAAATCGGTGGCGATCTTTTGGAATGTATACTCTTGGGATTGGAAACGATATCGAGAATGATGCCATTTCGGAGTCTCAAGGGAGGTCACTGTGACGGCCGAAAAAAGGTTAATTTTTTTCGAATTTCTTTCGTATACTAGATTATTTATTTGGGATTTGGAAAAGCATCATTTGGTAAAGACATTTTTAAGCATACATTGAACTTATTTCGTGTGAATTTTTATTCGAAAAAAATTGATAATTAACAACGCTTTAAAGCCTCTGTGTAAAAAATGAGGTCCAACGGCCTGATCGGTAACTTGACAATGGTTGGTCTGAAAAATAAAAAAGTTTTATAATTTATAGAAAAGTATTTTTTGTTGTACGTAGCTATTTTTCGAAGAAAAAAAATCATAAAATGGCGCGTGTTCAATACAATGTAGTTTTGGCGAAATTTTTATTTATGTCCAGGATCTTGGATGATAATAAATTTAAAAAAAAGGCTACGTACGATAGCAACTGCAATTACGGAAATGTCGGTTTTTTCAAATTGAAAATCCAACAATTATAGCTGGAGTTATGATTCCGGTCAGGTCGAGAAAAGTTGTTTGGAGAAAAACGTGGTGAAAAGTTTTCGTAAACGTGAATCGCTCCTGTTCTCACTAAATCGTCAATTTTTGGTCAATTTTTAGTATTTTAACTTGAACATTTTTCCACATATTCTTGAATATTTATACACAGAGAAAATACAAAAAAAATCAATTTTTTTATCGGTCACAGTGATGTCCCACTATAAATAATGTTGAAGTTTGCATGGTTGACGTGTAACGAAAATGAATTTTTCGAAATTATTTCAATTTTTTTAGCTGATTCAGGCCCTGGAAGTCCCTTAATCGTTTTTACGAACTTTTATCAGAGATTTACGACTTCAATTTGCAAAAAAAAAAGACTGGCCAACGACAAAGATAAAAGAATAAAAATTGAAGAAAAAATTCCTTGTATTTGAAACTTCAACGTCATGCCATAAGGGATCAAGTCCCAAAAAGCGTAAGATGGCAGTACATCAGATGAATTTGTACGCATTGAAAATAAATGGGACCGCGATAATATTTATTTATCGGTCATTTGAAGCGGTGGCGTAATTAAAACTTTTCCACAATATAAACGAATATTACAGGCTTCCTTAACTCAATTTTGTCTCAATCGAAAAAGGCGTATGTCTGTAGCTATCATGAGTATTGTAATCTCCGCTTTGCGTGAATCTTCGTGCTCCTGTACACAAAAAATAAAAACTTTATGAAGACATGGCCAATGACTGTTGTGAATGTGTATGGCTTCGTTGAGTTGAAAAATCGGACAAAGATCTGTTTTATAAATTGATAAAATTTGAGTCTCTTTATCTCGGAAAATAATCTTTCGTTGTCACTAGTTCAATAAGAAATTGGTAAAGTAAACAAGAGTAATACAAGAAAGACGAAAACTGTATGTAAGAAAAACTCAAAAATAGTGATTGCAAAAATGTCATTTTTTACGTTTGACAGCCAGAGTTTTGCGTTTTCGTGGAAAATGCACACAGCCCTTTTTCCAAGGTTTCAACCGACCGTTATTTTTTACCGAAGCCCTTTTCTCTAAAATCAATACTCCTGAAGATATGAGGGAAAATCGGTTTGAACATAGCGTGGTATTGGGGAATTAACGGTCTCGCGTTGTCAAAAATCTTTCAAGGTTTTTCATTTTTTCGATAAACAAACAAGCTCCGCGCAGTAATTCATTCAAAACCGACGTTCGTGCTTTTCTAAAGCGCACTCGGGTACTCGACGGGAATAATTAAATAAAACGTGTACCAAAATGGTCCTAAAAACGGACTATTGTTACACTTTTATTCCCAGCAATGCAGAATCAAAACAAACGCTTTTCAGACCATGTTGAACGAATGTTCACTGCTCGAAAGTTAAATCGCGCGTATGAAATAAAAAGCACGTTCGGAATAAAATCGCGATGGACTTTATCTCAATATTTCGAACAATTTCCTCGACCCAAATAATCTCTCCGCGTAAATCCCCCTCCGCCCACGCCTCATAGTCATACACGCGTATGAAACTCAATGTGTGCGCGCGTGGATCCTTTCTCCCACATCGTAACGAGGCACTGTCGACGGGTCTGACCCGAGGCGATATACGTCGTACGTGCACATAGCACACTGAAAAAAAAATTTAATTTCTAAAATTACCATTAAAAAATGTGTTTTCTAAAATTAACATTAAAAAATTATTTTCTAAAATTAACATTGAAGAAATTATTTTCTAAAAGTAACATTAAAAAAATGCATTTTCTAGAATTAACAATAGAATTAAAATTAACATTAGAGATATTATTTACCAAAATTAACATTAAAAATATTTTCTAAAATTGACATTTTTTTCTAAAATTAACATTTAAAAATATTTTCTAAAGTTAAAACTATTTTTTTCTAAAATTAACATTGAAAAATGCATTTTCTAAAATTTACATTTAAAAAAATGTGTTTTATAAAATTAACATTAAAAAATATATTTTATAAAATGAACATTAAAAATGTATTTTCTAAAATTAACATTTTTAAAGATTATTTTCTAAAATTGACATTTGGCTGAAAATTACAAAATTTTCAAATGTAATTTATAACATTAACATTTTTCAACATTAATTTTTTTTGAATAAACATTTTTTTCAATTTACTCTTTTGATCTAACATTAAGGCGTTACCCCCACTTGTAGTGCAAAAAAGGCCTTTTTCATGAATTCTTTTAAAGAAAACTACAAAACTTTTTTAATCGATCAATATACCATCTTAAAGAATACATCTTGAAGAACTATCAGTCATTTCTTTATTGAAAAATATTACATTGTTTAGTGGTAAATGGCCGTCAATGAAATAATGTTTTTATATACACGGTTTGCGGTGACCAACATTGCAACGAAGTGGATCATCTGAAAAAAAAATGCGGATGGATTAGTCAAATATAAGTATAAACTAGTCTTTAATCGAAGGATTTAAAAAATATTCATTTTTCACAAAGTGGCGGACGGTCAAAGTTAATGGTCCGATTTTAACGAAAAAAAACGGTCGTTTTTTGGCTATAAAACGGCCATTTTTTTCGAAAAAAAAAAACGAACGAGACTACATTTTTATGTATTAAATAAGCCTGCAAAATTTCAAGAAGATCGGTTCATTAGTGTTCGAGTAATCTTGGTCACCGACTTCAGAAATGCCATTTTGAGAAAAACGCGTTTAAAGTTTCAATTTCAGTTTACACGAAGAACGAATTCTTCTCTTTAAACGCTCATATCTCAGTCAATTTTGTTCGGATCGACTTGAAATTTTCACGACATATTCTCAGATACTTATACTTCAAAAAAATGCAATAAAAAAACGATTTTTTCAAAATAGCAAGTGGGGGTAACCCCTTATAAGGTTTTTAATTAACATTTTTTAAAATTAATTTTCCAAAATTGGAATTAAAAAAAATGTTCAAATGAAAAGCACCCAGGGAGATAATTCGGCGGGTACGCTCATAAGTGTTCGCTCTTGTACACAAAGGGGATCGAGGCCGGTTGATCCGTTCCGCGCATCATACGTGCTGTCGTTTTACGCGTAACGTACAGCTAACCGCTTATGGATATATTTTTAGAATGCGTGTAGCAGCGCGGTACACTCATACTCGCGATCGTTCGGCAATAAGTAGCATTGCAGCGCCGTGATGATGCTGCGCGTATAGAGATGTACAACGCGGACATATAATTAGATACAAGTGTGTGTGAGTGTGCTTAGTGTGAGTGGAAAAGCTGGAGGGTGTGTACGCCGACGTACGAGTCGATCCTCAGGGTCTCTTGGCCGCGTTCTCGTGTATATATCTATTGGTCTCGCGGCTTCGCGTATACTCCGCTGGCCTACGTGACTAGAAGCGGCTCCAGGCTTCCCGCGAAGGGCAGTGTAGGTGGCGATGCCGCGCTATGTACATCGCGTACAGTACGAATCCTCGTAAGTTTACGCCCCCGCACGGCGGAACCTGCCTTTCCACTTCCTCCACTTCCATTCCCTGCGAATTTCAACTCGGTTCCCACTTGGCTCTACGTCCTTTCGGATCTTTATACAAAAAAAAAACGTCATAGGGTAAGGTGGTATAGGAATACGTACCTAAACTAAACAAATACATCTTACGAATCAGTTTTTGTTTTAATTGGAGGAATATCCAGCATTCTAATTAAATTACGAGCGACAATAAGGAATCTTCACTTTTTTTAAATAACAGACTAAGAACTATACAAAACGTTATTTGCGAACTGTTAGACATAAGGGCGTTTAACAATGCGCACGCGGGTCGATAAGAGTACGCAAACATCAATTGGCACATAAATCGCAAATAAAGTTGCCCACATTTGTATGAGTGGTGCATTTTTTATGCCACCAAGCTTTACACTTCGAACACTCGATCCAGTACTCACATATTGGCTGTTCGTATACTTCTTTGCATACTTTGTATACTTGTAAAAAATATATATACCTTATATATAAAAAATACTATATATACTATACATATTATAATATTATATATACCGGGTGTCCCTCTTATCTCGGCTACTCGAAATAACTCAGTAATTATCGAAGTCACAAAAAAATGTTCCAGACAAAGGTTGTACGGTGTAAAGGGGGCGATCAAATGCGACCAATTTTTTTTATTTCGGTGAAGGCGCTGACGCACAGTGAAGGTCACCGCCACTTTTTTCAATGGAATGGTACATTTTTTTTATCATCTTATGGAGCACCTCAAGCCGCATAATAAAAAATTAGGGGTCAAAGTCGTTCAAGGTCATTCAAAGACACCTATCAAACACCTATTGAAATTAAATACGATTCTAAATATCTCGGATCACTACCAAATATTTGGCAGTGATCCGAGATATTTAGATTTGTATCATCGAAACTGACCTTGAATAACCTTAAACGACTTTAACCCCCAATATTTTTTATGCGGCTCGAGGTACTCCACGAGACGGTTAAAAAAAAGTACCATTCCATTTTTTTTAAAGTGGAGGTACCGTCACTGTGCGTCAGCGGCTCCACCGAAATAAAAAAAAATTAGTCGCATTTGATGGCCTCCTTGACACCGTACAACTTTTGTTTGGAACATTTTTTTGTGACGTCGATAAATACCGAGTTATTTCGGGTGGCAGAGATAAGAGGGACACCCTGTATATATATCATATTTTATATGCATAGTATACATAGTGGCCATATAATGGCCATTATATATATAATGGCCATTTATTAATGAGAAGTAATATTACTTTGATTTTGAAGAATAACCTTAATAAACCTGCGTACGAAATTAATAGTTGTTTTTGAAGAAAGTAACATTGTGTTTCGTACTTGTAATGTTTTGGAAAGGTCGAAAATGAATAAAAAATTGCAACGAAAAGTTGAAACTTACCTGGCCTCTCCGTTTCATTCCACTTTGGATTTTTTTTGTCACAAACCCTTACGGCGTTAAGCGGTCTAAACACAACAGAAGTTAGCTTCAATTAGGGAACCGTTTCGTCTGAGCGTAACTATGTACTCTTATCGCCCGCGTACTTCTATACTATCTTACCCTACTGAGGGTAATAAATGATGGAGGATAACAGATAAATGGATGGAGGGGCTGGCGATTTCACAGGAAAATGACGAGTATCCGGCTGGTCGGGAATCTTCCTTTTATTTTGTTA
>OX632357.1:17771251-17781251 GCA_951751655.1 Ophion costatus | reverse complement strand
AGAGAGAGAGAGAGAGAGAGAGAGAGAGAGAGAGGGAGACGGGTCTTTGATAATCGGATAGAAAAAGGGGTCGAAAGCGTGTGGCACGAGGAAAGCGAATAATGATTGAATGAATTTTTTTATATTTCATACACTTCCGCCTATGAGTGCTCTCTCCCTCCCTCCTTCCTTCTCTCTCTCTCTCAGGGTATCTCTCTCGCGCGAAATTCCAACGAGAAATGTCCACTCTGTTACACGTCGATGATTTGATAATACACGCTCTCGCACGGAGTCTACGATCCGAGTATGTCGCACGGAGATCGAGAAACCCGCGGTAGATAGAGAAGCGAGAGAGAGAAAGAAGGGGGCGAGAGAGATAGAGAGAGAGAGAGAGAGGGAGGGAGGGGGAAAACGAGCGTGACTGTAAAAGCTCGCGGCACGCGGGGGAGGGATAAAGAGATCGAGAAAGGGAAAGAGATAGAGAGAAAGCGAGAGGGAACGAGTAGCAGCAGCAGCAGCAGCGACGAGAAGAGCCCGAGCGTAAATACAGTACGATCGCGAGAGAAATACGCGAGAGATCGCGTGCAGTTGCTCTTGGACCCCGCGAGTTTTGTGTAACGTCCGCGTGTTGCGTGTGAAACGCCGAAAACGTTTTTTTCGCTTCTTCGATTCACGATCAGAGTGCTGCGTATTATTTCGTTAACGAAGGAGCTTAACAACGACGGAAAAAACAGTCGCTCGATTACTTTTTGTGCGTGCGTGTTTTAATCTTCTCAACAATCGAGAACGCGAAATCTGCAAATCGCACAAATTTTTTTTCCATCGAGTGAAAAGGCGAGTGTGGCAGCAAAGAGCGCAGAGGGACGTGTATTTGTCGAATCGTGATTTTCCGTCGTCGCGATCGCACGTGCTTCAGAGTTTGTTTTCGCCGGAGAGGGCAATCGGTCGTCGCCTTCCGTTGGGACGAAATCCCTGCCGAATATTTAACGACAATGGCGAAAAAACGCGCGAGACGCGCTCTGAGGAAATCAACGAGAAAAAGTGCAACGGCATAGGGGAGAGAAAAATAAAGGACGTAATCTCGTGCGCGGTTACACATAGCGGCAATTGCCTTCGCGTAACAAAACGAGCGAGCTTGCAGGCCTTGACGAGGCTGCCACGGCTGTGTGCTGCGAACCACCTGTTGACGATTTACGAGAGGAAAATTGACGTTTCGAGCGCTTATAGTTGCTTTCTCAACGGCGAATAACATCGGGCCTCCACCACTGTGAAAACTCTTGCATCGATCGGCCACGCAGTCTCGCGCGAAACGTCGAGCGGCACGTCACCAACGTGCTCTGCGATTTTTATTCGTTCCTCCCCCGTGCGCGAAGTCGAGCGATCAATCAGCCGAACGTGTTTTCTCGTCGTTTATTTTTATCGGCGCTTTTACTTCGCCGTTTATCGGAGTGGGGAAAAAAAATTGCGGGAAAGTACATTTCGGTTGCGTTTGCTAGGGAGGAAGGTTGGAGCGGACGGAAAGGGAGCGAGGGAGAGAGAGGACGTGACACATACTTCGTGGAACGTCAAGTATCCGTGGACTAGCGACGTTGTACCGCGACGCCCCTACATCGAGCCACCGAGGATACATTTATTGTAGCACGCGTATTTGTATACGTACGTTCTCGGGTTTACGCCCGTACGCATATGCGCTCGTCGACATCGCGAGCTTGACTGAGCCCGCGTTATCGACTCCCTCCGCTCTCGTCGAAGAGACTCTCGCGTTATCGCCCTCACGCATCGAACGGCGAAACGCCACGCGCGAAACTCGACCAGCGCGTCGAAAGTACCTCCGCCGCGGATTTTCCCAGCGTCGAAAAAAAAAAAAAAAAAAAACAAAATAAACATCCCGGGCGAAGCGAAAATCGGCCGAGGGGAGAAACGAGATAGAAGGAGATTCCATCGGACGTGTTGAGCGTTCGAAATTCGCGGGAAAAGCTACTCGGTGAGACAGGGAAAGAAACGATAATACTCGCGAGAATGAAAATTCACGTTTCGTTGCTTCGTGAATTTTGATACTTTTCCGAAGACCGTGTGAAAAAGGGGTTGGTTTTTTGACGAGTGGAACGAAAAATCGCCCGAAGAGATCGTGCTTGCGAAACGGGACGAAATGACGTTCAAGTTTCGTTGACAGATCGCGATAACGTGGGAGGAAGTGAGAGCTGGACCTCCGTTTGGAGACGGGAAGAAGCCGTTTGGAGAGAAATTGCCATTTTGGGTTTCGCGGAGGGCAAGTGTTCGCGTGTGGTGATTCGAGAGTGGAGTGTTTGGTATACGTGTGGACGTAGACGAGCGTGGAAAAGTGGATTGGTGAGGTGGACGATGGGATCCCCCTGGTCGGAGGGCCCTTGTCAGGCCCGAGTCAGGCCGAACCTGTGAGAGCAGCGAGATCTCTGTCTCGCCAATCGCACGGCTACTCGTCATCTCGCATGATGGTACGTTCATATCCTACAGAATGAGATACCACCCGGACTCGTAACAATGGTGTTTCCCTTTTCGTCGTTTATCGATCCTGTAAACACGTAGAGCGTATAACACAAATAGCAGAGCTCAAATAAGAACTGGCTCAAATAGTCAGACGAAAACCCATGATATTGAAGTTTGCATCGTTCGAATGCAACGAAAATAATTGTTTGCCAATTGCTAATTTTTCGATTGGCAATCAAAACTACTTCGAACTTTTCTAAAATCCTTATTAGATACTTAGATAATAAATCTACCGAAAATGATTTTGGATAACAATGAAAATGGAGAAAAACGAAGATGAAAAAAGAATTTTCGTTGCCTTTCAACGATGCAAACTTCAACCTTATCGAAAACCCAGCACTTTTTAACGTAGAATTAGAATTTTTACTGAAGGTAAAAAAAAATTCTCGCTCGAAATATAGAGGAACTTGTCCTGATTCGATATATATCGATATTTATTTTTTCTTAAATATATAAATATTTTTTACGACTTTCTAAACATATACCGTCTTTGCATCAACCCCGAATTTTCCAACCGTTTTTGTGCCGCTATTTTCAAAGATGGAGAGTTGGTTGTCGAATAACTTTGTACGTATTTTATTATTACAAACAACTTTTGTTTGAAACATTTTTCGATCGGGCTATTGATTATCGAGATCCGGCGATTTTTTGGTTTTCAACCCTGATTTCTTAGGGTTGGGACGAGTTGAAGAGTAAAATTTCGTTGGGGTTACTTTCAGTATACAACCATCTAGCTTCAGTCAAAAATTCTGATTCTACGCAAAAAAGTGCTGCGTTTTCGTCTCTTTTACACTATTGGCGATACGACGAGCAAGTGATACAAAGGTCGTCTAGAGAAGATACGGTATTAAAAAACGCATTGTAAAAATAGGTTTATTTTTGAGAATTTCCTGAAATATGGCTCAGTTGAAGAAGAATTTAGGTCACTTGAGTAATCATTGTTTGGGGTGGTTTGGGTTTGTTTGGGTCATCGGGAGGCTGGGGACCAAAAGACCGCTGGATTTTCGATATTTTTTTTTTGATGAGAGTATTGGGACGACGAGGTCGGGATTGTATACACAATTAATACATACTCTTGCCAAGTTTGTGTTTTTTTTCCATGTTGATAAATATCAACAGGCAACGAAGTTATTATTATTTACACTGGGTCAATTTCGCCCAGTGTGACAAGCCCATCTGTCGAACGACCGAAAAATTCATGTACATACTTTAAACATTGCACAATATGTGCCAAAAGTTATGATGTTGGTTTGCATCGTTGGAATGCAACGAAAATGAACTTTTCTTCTATTTCCCTCGGCTTTTTTGTCCCCGATGTAGAGTGCGAAAATCACTTAAATGATTTTTCGTATTCTCGCAAAAGATCCGTGATCTTAATCTATAAAAAAAATTATAGGTTGTAATAAAAATAGAGAAATAAGAAAAAATAAATACAAAGAACTTTCGTTGCGTCGCAACGATGTAAACTTCAACGCCATAAAAAATTGTCATATAAAAAATCAGCAACATACAAAAAATCGTAAAGAGAAACAGTCCGAAAAAAAACTCGGCAACATTGGGTCGTTTAGACCCACAGTGACAACGAAGGGTTAAACGTGCCACTACTGCTGCATAGCCAATTGGTGTAGGCGGTTCGAGTAACTAGGGAGATCTGGAATGAAAATAAAAAATCTACTTTTAGTATAATTATAAAACTTTCGTACGATCGGATGCAATTCAGAAATTTTGAAAATTACGAAAAATGGCAAGCCGCAGTAAAAAAGTTCGATTTGTGACAGAAAAGAAAACTTCAATAATTTGTTATCAACAAACGGATAGACATGTAAAAAAAAATCATCCGGTCATACGATAGACAATGCTATAAACTATGTTCCGTCCAAATTCAAATTGAATCCACGTGGAGTGCTCCCTCGTACGTTCTCACGAATTCTTGCGATCCCATTCCTTTCACTTTTGCACCACACTCGCAATTTTACTCTTCCCAGTTCCTCAGAGCCCCGTAGAGTGTTGTCGCACCCACTCCGTCCTGGCGCACTTGCACGAGGGCACAGGGAAAGTGAGGAAAACATGCGCGGAAACAGGTGACTATATTTCAGAGTTTTAATTGTGTCGCAATCGAAAACTCAGAGAAACGATCGCCTGCTCGTCGGTGCGCAAGCGAGTGCGCGGCTAAGCAATCACCCATCCAAGTATTGGCCCAGGCCGATGCCGCTTGTCGCGGGAGATCGCAACGGTCTGTGCGTTCTCCAAAAACATTTCGATTAGAATCGAGTATCATCGGATGTTCGACTTAATCCGTGATCATTAATGAATGCCGAATTCACAAGCAATGGAGTAACATTGCTTGTAAATAGTGGTAGTAATGTAGTAACAGTAGTAACAATAGTAATAATAATAGCAATGTAGTAACAGCAGTAACTATAGTAATAGTAATAGCAACGTAGTAATAGCAGTAACAATAGTGATAGTAATGGCAATGTAGTAACAGTAGTAACAATAGTAATAGTAAAAGCAATGTAGTAATAGTAGTAACAATAGTAATAGCAATAGCAATATAGGAACAGTAGTAACAATAGTAATAGTAATAGCAATGTAGTAATAGTAGTAACAATAGTAATAGCAATAGCAATGTAGTAACAGTAGCCACTATTGTTACAATAGTAATAGTAATAGCAATTGCTAAACTATTACTATTACTATTATTATTAGTAATTTTAGTAATTCATTTATTTAATTTATTTAATTTATTTAATTTAATTAATTTTAATTTAAATTAATTTACTTTAGTTTACTTTAAAATAATTTTATTTTATTTATTTAATTTAGTAATTATTAGTAATTATTATTAGTAATAGTAATAGTAATATAGTAAACTATTACTATATTACTATTACTATTACTATTTTTACTATTGTTACTACATTGCTATTACTATCACTATTGTATCTTAGTAGTAACAGTAGTAAAAATAGTAATAGTAATAGTAATAGCAATGTAGTAACAGAATTAATAGTAAGAGTAATAGCAATGGAGTAACAGAATTAACAATAGTAATAGTAATAGCAATGTAGTAACAGTAGTAACAAACTGTTACTTACTGCTACTACTGTTACTACATTGCTATTACTATTACTAAATAGTAATAGCAATGTAGTTACAATAGTAATAGTAATAGCAATGTAGCATCGCTTGTAAATAGTAGTGGCGATGTAGTAACGCCAAGTATGGCGAGATTGACAATCAACGTATCCACATATCAAGTGTGCGATACGTAAGATACTGTAATGTATTCGAGTTCGGCTGATGACTTCACGACTCCTGGCCACTACGTAATTGGATTGAACTCGTTGTAAGTGCGGTTACAACTAATGTAATCTGTATCGCTGCGAATGGAGTACAAGGAGGTACACTTCTTCGAGACGTAATCGAATTATTATCGAGGCAGGATAGGTCGCGGCATATTATCACGTGTATAATGTTTTTGTTAAACCGTCGTACTTTTATTGGCGGTTGATTGCGGAGATCCAGCAAGATCTTCTTGCACGTCGGATGATACTCTGGGGCAAATCAGATTACCATGGCTCAGTTAACGTTTATTGCATCTCTAAGAAATTCGACGCATAATCGCTAGTCCACGTGCTCCTTAAATTCCGCTTGTAAAAAAGTATGGATCGAAATTACGAGCAAGTATAACAAACACGATTGTTTAGATTGGCACATTCATTAAGGGGCTACATTTACCTAGAGGCTGGAAAAAAATGGGGAAATTCCGAGTATTTTCGGGAAAATGGTTGGTGAAAAGGAATTCTTCGAGCACAAAGGTACATATATTGAGAGTCTTAAAAAAAAAGTCACTGAAAAATACGGAAAAAAAAACAAAAACTCAGCCGCCGGCGATGGTGAAATTTTTTCGCGACGTTTGGCGGTGAGCATTCTCCAGCTTAAACGATCCATCTGAAATCTAAAAACCAAACGGGTTATTCGAGTTAACAATAAATACGAGTCGTTGACGATCGTCGATTTTTTAAATCATTTTTTTTTAACAACGTGGCGACGAATTGAATCTCGAATATACAAAATCTTTGACAAAAGTCGTTATTTTTACATAACTATTGAAAAATTGAAATGGATTTGCAAAAAGTGCGATCGTCAACGACCTTTAAATGTTACGTATCGTATCTCCTGCAAATTTGGAAGCAATCCATCAAGTGGTTATCGAGATATCATGTCCACCGACTTTGAAAACAGTTTTTCGAGAAAAACACGTTTCGAGAAAAACGCGAAAAGTTTGAAGTATGGTGCTGCTCCGTTCGCCCGGCCAACTGATAGAAGCTGTAGCTCATTCAATTTTAGGAATAATCCAATGAAATCTTTAGGGAATATAGCTAAAAGGTACTACTATGGACTAAAAATATTTTGGGAAAATGCAATTTTTTGACCCACCTACCCAGATAGACAGATGTACCTCATATTTGCATCATAAGTACATCATAGAAAGTCTGCGACATAGATAATTGGTACTCGTACATTGTTACCCTATTGTAGACTGAAAATCTATTGCCGTAAATTACGACGCGAACATTGCCAATTTACGAGTTTTTATTTTTCCTCCGCGTGAATATGGCTCGATACAACTAACGCGCTGATAATTCCACGTGGATAAATAAATGCACTTTATCAGAACGAAACTTATGAGTATAATTTATTTGCGCGTAAGTTCCCTGAGTTATTCTAATTTTTTGACGGGTAGGTATGTTTCAATTATGTTGAAGTTTGCATCGTTGGAATGCAGCGAAAATGTTTTTTTTTTATTTCTCAAATTATATTTCGCAGAATTGAGCAACGAAAAAGACGCAAACATTTTTTAGGATTTTTATTTAGCGATCTAGACCAAATTTTCAAATTTTGATTTTGTATAATAATGAAAATAAGAAATTAAAAAGAACTTTCATTGTGTTCCAAGGATGCTAACTTCAACACCATTTATTTCGTCCATTGGAAGATACTCTCCAGCTGATGTTGATCGTTCGCAATATTTGAGAAATCACTTATCCCCATATCAGGCGTATCCCATGGGGTTGAATTTGCATCGTTGGTGCGCAACGAAAATTCTTTTCAATTCCTCATTTTTATTATTATCGAAAATTATATATTGTAGATCGCTAAATGAGGTTCCTAAAAAAATGTTCTCGTGATTTTCTTAACTCAAATCTGCGAAAGAAATATCGGAAACTCAGAAGAAAAAAATTCCATTGCATACGTTGTCATATCGCTAAAGATTCCCTAAAGATTCCAAGCTTCGTATGTTGCTGAATTTCGTATTATTCGAATGCAGCGAATTTTCTTTATTTTCCTTTTTTCTCAATGTCTATCATTGTCGAAAAATCGTTCTCAATCGATTTAAGTTGTATGGGAATCTTAAGTCTTATTAAGTTGTATGGGAATCTTAAGTCTTATTAAGTTGTATGGGAATCTTAAGTCTAATGGGAAACATAAAAAAAGATGAAGTTGACGTTTGCATCATTGGAATGCATTGAAAATTATTATTTCCAAATTTCTTTCATTTTTTTCAGCAGATTTTGCCAACCAAAATTCTACGACCATTTTCTAAGATATTTATTCATCGATCTACAATATAGATCTATGAAAAAAGTTCTTCTACAATAATTATTAAAAAAAACAGAAAAATGAAATACACAAAACGCCTTCGTTGCGTTTCAACAATGCAAAAATCAACACCATGAAAAAAGTCTTTCCTGCCGGAAAAATCGTCAATTGGAAGAAAAAAAAAAGTTTCTCGTTGCGTTCCAACGATGCAAATTTCAATATCATAGCTTCGCAATGTCCTATATACGATTACAATGTATAAAACACGCGATACGGTGGGTAATTCACTCGAAAATTCGTTTTCGCCGTTTACCTTCTTCGCCGAGAAAACAAACCACGTAATTATTGGTAACAACATCCTGAACATCCGCAGTGGAGCATACGTATTCGCGAGTTTGAGTAAATCAGGAACTCTCGCATTAGGATACGAAGGATTCGCGAATACGGCATAGTTGGAAACAATTTATTTGCACAAACACACAGACGTGTCATGCATACGTAGATCCAGGTATATCTACATAGGACTGTGCACACGGTTCGTCGATGATGATATAATTAATTTGTGGTCGCGGTCCCCCTCCGGTTAAGTCGCGAGGCCGTGCTTCCGGCGTTTGGCAGCGCGCGCGCGCATTGTAGTACTGGCAGCCTCGCCGTTACTGCATGTGCAGTTCTGGCTTGCTGATGGTGCTCGCTCAAGTCTCTCCGCCCGACAATGGAACGGCCTCCGTCTAACGGCATTCTAACGGCCGGTATATGCCATACCGATAACAGGGGCAAGCTGAGCCACTGTCGTTGACTTAGCTTATATATATATATATATATATAAACTAAAGCATCCATACTCTGCGGACATTCCCCGTCGTCTCCGAGTGCGGCACATCGGTTCCGTTGCACTAATGACTGGTTCGCTGTGCCCCGCGCTGCGTAACCGAGGTTTGAACTATCGAAGTCCAGAGCACCAGAGTGTACAGCGATATTCCGTGTGAATTCAGAGATTTTCAATGCCGATGAAAAAGTCTGCGAATTGCGGAAATATTTTATGTATACATCTATGAAAAAAGATAACGAAAGTGACAAAAACAATATTGGTCAATGTCACAAGTGTGACGTTTCAATTTTAATTTAATTGAAACTCGATTTGAGAGATCTCTATTTTGTGATCGGAGACGACTGACTTGTTTTACAATTCGTCGCGCAGGATCTTGTGCAGAAATGGTCCCAAGCACCCGATTGGATTCTCGTACCTTCTCCCTCATAGGGACCCAATAGGACATCACATCGGACTCCGGTACTAAAAGTCACACTCGGACGTTGGATTCTAATCGGGATTTCCTATTGAAATCCACCGACTTTGAAAACAGTTTCCGCCGGCGGCGATGTTTTTATTGTTTTACGGTATTTATTGATGATTTTTTTTTTAACGGTTTTCAATGTATGTACCTATGGGCTAAAAAAATACGTTTTTTTCACCAACCGTATTTCAGAAAGAAATCTGGCCAATTTGTTGGGGCCTCTAGGTAGTCGTAGCCCCTCGATTTGAACGATGTAGCAGGTTTGAAATTTTTGGGTATAGTGATTTTTTCAAATATTGTGCTTGGCTTCATGTTCGCGAGCGCGGGAAAATTATTCATACGTCTCGATCGAACCGCAACGCGTTGTCCGATGTGGGGAATCAGTTACGAGAACATCGCGACCGTCTCACGACCGCGAGACCGTCAACTAAAAATGATCCTGCGACGATTCGATCAATCAACAATTCTTTACATTCAATGTTCCTCCGTATGCCTATGCGGGCTCTTACGACTCCGTCCCAATCGCGGTTATCCCACGCGATGTCACTTCACTATTTCCCGTCCCTCAGAGAGTCCCAAGAGTGTCGCCATCGAGA
>OX632357.1:17681251-17768751 GCA_951751655.1 Ophion costatus | reverse complement strand
CGCTCTCTCGCTCTCTCGCTCTCTCGCTCTCTCGCTCTCTCGCTCTCTCGCTCTCTCGCTCTCTCGCTCTCTCGCTCTCTCGCTCTCTCGCTCTCTCGCTCTCTCGCTCTCTCGCTCTCTCGCTCTCTCGCTCTCTCGCTCTCTCGCTCTCTCGCTCTCTCGCTCTCTCGCTCTCTCGCTCTCTCGCTCTCTCGCTCTCTCGCTCTCTCGCTCTCTCGCTCTCTCGCTCTCTCGCTCTCTCGCTCTCTCGCTCTCTCGCTCTCTCGCTCTCTCGCTCTCTCGCTCTCTCGCTCTCTCGCTCTCTCGCTCTCTCGCTCTCTCGCTCTCTCGCTCTCTCGCTCTCTCGCTCTCTCGCTCTCTCGCTCTCTCGCTCTCTCGCTCTCTCGCTCTCTCGCTCTCTCGCTCTCTCGCTCTCTCGCTCTCTCGCTCTCTCGCTCTCTCGCTCTCTCGCTCTCTCGCTCTCTCGCTCTCTCGCTCTCTCGCTCTCTCGCTCTCTCGCTCTCTCGCTCTCTCGCTCTCTCGCTCTCTCGCTCTCTCGCTCTCTCGCTCTCTCGCTCTCTCGCTCTCTCGCTCTCTCGCTCTCTCGCTCTCTCGCTCTCTCGCTCTCTCGCTCTCTCGCTCTCTCGCTCTCTCGCTCTCTCGCTCTCTCGCTCTCTCGCTCTCTCGCTCTCTCGCTCTCTCGCTCTCTCGCTCTCTCGCTCTCTCGCTCTCTCGCTCTCTCGCTCTCTCGCTCTCTCGCTCTCTCGCTCTCTCGCTCTCTCGCTCTCTCGCTCTCTCGCTCTCTCGCTCTCTCGCTCTCTCGCTCTCTCGCTCTCTCGCTCTCTCGCTCTCTCGCTCTCTCGCTCTCTCGCTCTCTCGCTCTCTCGCTCTCTCGCTCTCTCGCTCTCTCGCTCTCTCGCTCTCTCGCTCTCTCGCTCTCTCGCTCTCTCGCTCTCTCGCTCTCTCGCTCTCTCGCTCTCTCGCTCTCTCGCTCTCTCGCTCTCTCGCTCTCTCGCTCTCTCGCTCTCTCGCTCTCTCGCTCTCTCGCTCTCTCGCTCTCTCGCTCTCTCGCTCTCTCGCTCTCTCGCTCTCTCGCTCTCTCGCTCTCTCGCTCTCTCGCTCTCTCGCTCTCTCGCTCTCTCGCTCTCTCGCTCTCTCGCTCTCTCGCTCTCTCGCTCTCTCGCTCTCTCGCTCTCTCGCTCTCTCGCTCTCTCGCTCTCTCGCTCTCTCGCTCTCTCGCTCTCTCGCTCTCTCGCTCTCTCGCTCTCTCGCTCTCTCGCTCTCTCGCTCTCTCGCTCTCTCGCTCTCTCGCTCTCTCGCTCTCTCGCTCTCTCGCTCTCTCGCTCTCTCGCTCTCTCGCTCTCTCGCTCTCTCGCTCTCTCGCTCTCTCGCTCTCTCGCTCTCTCGCTCTCTCGCTCTCTCGCTCTCTCGCTCTCTCGCTCTCTCGCTCTCTCGCTCTCTCGCTCTCTCGCTCTCTCGCTCTCTCGCTCTCTCGCTCTCTCGCTCTCTCGCTCTCTCGCTCTCTCGCTCTCTCGCTCTCTCGCTCTCTCGCTCTCTCGCTCTCTCGCTCTCTCGCTCTCTCGCTCTCTCGCTCTCTCGCTCTCTCGCTCTCTCGCTCTCTCGCTCTCTCGCTCTCTCGCTCTCTCGCTCTCTCGCTCTCTCGCTCTCTCGCTCTCTCGTGCGACCAACGATCGATAATGGAAGCGCGTTTCTAGAAAGTTGTGAGCCTTGACTGACCGATACCGCGACACACTGTTCGGAACTGCCGTACTAAAAACACCGAGCGCAGCCGGTCTCATTTGTATGTGTCCGAGATGAAGATGAAGGAAAGGTGCCGCACCTTGCCGTATAGAAGCGGGGAAAAAGCGTGGCAGGAGGAGCGAGGGAGAGAGGGAGGGAGATGTTTTTTCACACTCTGAAACCTAGGTTCCCTAAGAGTGCTCTGAGTGTACACAGCATCGAAAGAAGACAAGAAAGAGCGAATAGAATATAATTAAAAAATGGTAACAATAATAATAATACGAGTCAAATAAAATTAAGGGAAAAAGTAAAAATTATCGGGTATAATATAATAATAATAGTATGGAAAATCAATGATGATGGTAAAGATGAATGATAATGATAATGATGGTGATAATGAATAGAGCTATGCTTAAATCAGTTTAGGTATAGTGTAGTTGGGAAAGTAATGATGATGTGACACAGGTGACGAGTTTATGCCATGTCAGTTAGCAGAGAAGCCCGAAGCCAGACTTGAAAATATCCTGAGTGGAGAAGCATTGGTTAAGGTCCACTGGCAGTGAGTTTTAGTGAGCGAGGGAAAGAGAAGAAAACGAACGAGTGAGAAAAAAGCGTGATTGCGAAGAACCCACTGGTCCTGACTGATTGTGAGTTGAGTTGAACAACAGAAAACTAAGATCCTCTGCAGATGACTTTATCATCAACATCTTCGCACGAAGCAGCACGCGTTTGTTCTGTTCATTTTTTCTAAACGGTCAAAGTCCTCCGCAAATCAACAGAACGCGTGTATTGTCAATTAGTGAGACATTCGAACTCAAGGTGAGGTGGTTAGGTTTCAGTGATATCTTCATTTGCGATTTATCCGAATCGCAAATCATAAATTTGATTGATTTCCGAGCAACCGAGTGGTTCTTTGTTGCGGACAATCTAAAAATGAATTATGACCGGCACTGTTTGAGCCTCCGAAAAAAGGACCAACTCCTTTCAACTTCCTTTTTAAAAGCTTTATTTTTAAATTATTATCATTTTTTCCCTCTTTCCAATAGCCTCAAAGAGAGTGCGGAACCGCCAACTGATGGAACGTTCAGTTTTGTATTCAGCCGAACCACATCCAAAAATATTCTTTCAGATGGGGTTAAAGTTCGCATTATTGGAACGCAACAAACGTTATTTCCAATATCTCGTTTTCATCATTATCCCAAAATCCAATTTTTCCAAATTTGTTCTAGTTGGCTGAATAAAAATTTCAAAATAGGTTTGCGTGAATTGGTGTCGAAGTTTGCATCGTTGGAACGCAACGAAAGGTCGTTTCCAGATTTTTATCAATACAGAAGATCCTTTTTATAGATTTATTTTGTAGATCGCTAAACAAGTATCTTAAAAATTGGTTAAAAGATTTTTGTAGTCCTAATTTACCAAAAGAAATGAAAGGAATTCAGAAATATTAGTTTCCGTTGCCTTCGAACGATGCAAACACCTACGTCATTCTTTCAGTCCGTCGCTATGTTTCGAAAAATAAAAGGAAATTTCTACACTTTTCCCGCTCGCGGGCATCGGATCGTTCAACCCAACTTCCGATGGCGTTCAAGCTTGCATCGTTGGACCGCAGCGAAAACAATTTTTTTCATTTCCCAAATTCCCTCTGGCAGATCTGAGCTACGACAATCACGCTAACATTTTCCAGGATTCTTATTCAGCAATCTAGAATAAATTTGCAAAATTTGATTTTCGACAACGAAAATAAGAAATTGAAAAGAATATTCGTTGCGTTCCAACGATGCAAACTTAAGCACCGCAACTTCCATCCAATCCAAGGTAGATGACTAGTGCACACGATCAGCCTCTTTTTTCGTCACGACTGCTCGCGATCCAACCGACCACAATAAGTCAAGAGAGCCCAAAACTCAACGAAATTCCGCAAAAAGTATCGTCGATGATCTCTCTCCGTATGTTTTTCGGCGCCGGACTCTCTCGTATCTCCTCGTTTCTGTATAATATATACATATTTTGTCTATCTCTCCCCGCGTCAACTCAATATACGCGGCTGACGCGCGCGCGTTCGCGTTGCGACGGTATATTTAGCCGCGTGACGAAGATCGCTCGTGCGGAGGACGTCCGAAATAATCGCTATTCGTGACTTGCACGTGTACGAGTGTTGGTGCAGTAGGTGTGTACCGTATGTGCTCTCCGCGCTTGTCGTGCCCGCGATCCTCTGCTCTCGCGATCATGAAGACATCGCGGGCCCTTCCACACGTACGAGTAGCGCTGGCTGCCTGCCAACGGAAGGGCGTAGCTTTCAGGACTCGGCGCGCAAAGTAACGCGAGTTAGGCTCTTACGCATGCTGAGTGTCCAGATGTATGCTGCATACCGCGCGATCCCGACTGTGGAGCATATTGCTTCATTCTCCACATTAGTAGAATGATGTACAGTATAAATATACATATCCATCCAGATACTTCGAATATGTCTGTGTTTGTGGCGCCTATATATAAGTACATACGTATAATGCAGTTTCGAATCTAAGTGTGTGTGTGTGTGTGTGTTGGGTTTGGGTTTGGATTTGGATTTGTTTGGGCCAATTATGATGTTGAAGTGTGTATGGAATGTAACGAAAACTCAATGCAATGCGTGGTTCGAATTGATTAGTTGTTGTCGGTAGCGATGCCCATTGACAGTTTCGCCCGGTTTTCCGCCACGATTGTCTACGTTTGGGATTCTCGAAATATATCCATTTTTCATCGCCAGTAACACCTCGATGCAGGAAACTCTTTCTGTTCTGCTGCAAAAGCAAAATTTCGGAAGTGGCTTGCCCCTTCCCGCAAATGCTGTTTATTTGGCACAAACTTTGACATTTTCGAGGTTAGAAAAAAGGTCGCTGTGTTGCGATATTTGTTTATATTACGACTGGGTATTCTTAAGTGATGTCCAAGCTGTAAAGGCTCCAAATTTTAGACCTGTATGCCGACTACACGTGTCGCTAGCGCCATCCATGTGCGAAACCCGGGAACTTAGTCGCGCACCTAGTGAATATTCTCATTGAATTTTTTCGATCTCCATTTGCAAAAAAAAAGTCCTGGTAATGATAAAAACAAAGAGAAAAAAATGAAGAAAAATTATTGTTGCGTTCCAACGATGAAAACTTCAACGTCATAGAGTTCGAGCATTCGAAAAATACAAATAGGGTTTTGTGAAAAAATATGCGAGAGTCGAAATGGAAATTGATATTTCACGGACTCATGCAACGATTCGTGTACTCATGGAGGTATCATTGCGGATCAATGACGATTGCTCGTGGTGAACGATAACAACAATAACGGTAGTTTATTCGTCGAACGATCGAAATATCGTTGACTGTACTACGTTGTGATTGCAGTGTCGATGGACTATTGATTGTTTTTCGCGAAACCGTTTTTATTTTATTTTCCAAATGCGTTCGTGGGCTTTCACGAAGCTCCGTACCGATAGGTACCGTAAAACGGGGTTATTTTGACATCGTGTGTAACTATATCAAAGCCAATTGTATCAAAAGTTACATATTTTTCACAGTTTTCAATCAATCGAATAAAGCGCTCGTACTTGACTGTTAAAGCAATCTAAGAAGCTACCGTTAAAATTTCAAGCTGATTGGCCGAAATCTGTTCGAGCTCTGCTGCGTGCCGATTCCAAAACATGGTTCTGAGGAAACCATTTCTTTTTTAATCTCGTGTATTTTTAAAAAATAAACATTTACACGAAATAATTTCAATGTATGCTTAATAACATACCTTTTTTCCAAATCCCAAATTAATAACCCAACAGACAAAAAAATCAATCAAGACGCCCTTTTTCGTCACAGTGGTGTCCTCCCTTAATAAAGATGACAATTTGATTGTAAAAAATCGGTATTTTTCATTTAATTCCCTGTATAATGCATAAAGTATTATTGTTTTTTTATCAAAATGATGTCAAAGTAATCTTTAAACTTTGACATGAGTTGCATTTCAATGTCTTGTCAAAGAAACCCCGCACTCGAGGTTACCTTGACACTTTTGAATATATATACAATTGTGGATGGGCGGTAGGGCTTGACTTTCGTATACATTTGATAGCCAAAGGACACATTGTTCTATTGGAGCAAAAAAGGTTGGAATTTAGGATATTAAAAAAAAGTTACCCACAAAAAGCATCCAAAGCCTGTTCAAAGTAACCCGCTTTACGGTAATTCTCTGTCGAGCTACTGCGGAGTTTCTTGACGCAACGAGTTCGAGGCTGCGTTAGCTCTTCGTGCGCAAGTTCTTTTCCCGTCCAATCTATGTCGATATTGGTTTCTCCAACGGCGAACAATTCGGTATGAGGATGAAATAAAAAGATGGACTCGCGAATTCCGCGATCGACGACAGTTTCTGCTGGTCGTCGTGCTCCTGTCATTCCCGCACCCTCCTTCTAACCGTAACACGCCGCAGGGTCGTTGAAGTGCAAGTTGGTGGAACGCCTCGTAGCCGCGGAGCTTCGCCGCTCCTGATCTTTCACGCAGTGACCCGGGGCGAAAAGGTCCCCGCGCGCGAGGTCACCGGGACGTTCCTCGAAGAGACTCTTGACTCACCGAGAGGGCACTACTTCTTCGTCCTTTTCCTTAATAACACGCGTGTTTAGCAATCGGTGCCAGAAAAAAAAGTCATCATGGAAAAAGAAAACGAAGCTCCGTCACTCGTACTTTGGCCATTCGGGCTTTCGCCGGACTTCCTCTTCTTTTTACGAGCTTTTATTTAACTTGACTTCCTGTGAGATGCAACACGGTAAATCGATACTTCCACCCACTTCAGGGCTACTTAGAGCGCGGAAATTTTGCAAACATGCATCCAAAAGGCGACAATGCATGATTCAAATTAAGGGGCCTTCTCACTTAAGACGCTAAAAAAGGCTATTTTCATGAGTTTTTTTTCGTAGATTTATATTATACACGGAGAAAAATACAGCCTCAAATTCTGACACTGGTTGCCAGAATTCTAATATTCAGTGCTAGTAAAGTATAGCAGTTTACTGCCAGTTCGGAATTCTAAGACTTGTTATAGAAGTGTAAAAATGATTCTCACACCGTATAATAAAAATGATGCATGCATATTACATTTGAAATTATTCTCGCATAGGCGCGAGTCCTATATGCTGTATAGTAAAAATAATGCGTGCTTTGTAAAATACCAACCTTTATTGAACGCTATATTTTCATATGGATTTTACTATACGTATAGCATGAATCTTCTTCGTGTATGTATAGATTTCACTATACGCGAAGCATAAATCTTCGGTGTATTGCAAAAAATATTACGAAGTTATTAGTAAAATGTGACTCTTTATACCGTACTTTTTGTAGAATACTGGAAACTAATTGTTCCAATTACGTGGGCAAAATATTTTTTGAATACTACAAAAAACCACAATATGCTGAATAAAATGTATTATTTGTATCAGTTTACGTGCCATATCGTAGGTTAAAATTTTAAATTCTTCATTATTACTATACCATAATTACAATTTTTATCTTCCATTCAATACTTCTCAATATTTAATGATATTTCTTGTAGAAGCATAGTATTAATTCTCAACTTCGAGGCCCCTGTTTTCTCCTACTTTTATTATTTCCTACTTTTTAATAAAAGTAGGAAATAATTTTTTTCACCGAGTCACCCATATGCGGCTATAAGTAAAAGCTTGGGGCGCTCATAATTTAGACAAATAAACTTCAAATTACATAAATCAGTTAACATATCAACTGTATTCAATTTACTGTAAAACAACCTTAGATTTCTTAAATAAAAATCCTGAAACTGAGTATAAACGTGTGATGATAATCTCTCTAATGACTATTATACCAAATTAAGTACGATTAATAAAACTCAATTGATCAAATTCATTAAATAATTAAAAAGTCGATCGCCCCAAGCTTTTGTTTATAGTCACATATAGGTGACTTGGCAAAAATATTATTGTCTACTTTTAGTGCATTAAATAAAAGCTTGATTTTACAAATTATTTTTTTACATATGATTCGTTTCAATTGTCTCTTGATTTCCCTCTTTACGAGGGGAAAAACGGACATTGCGGCGGGCGCCGTACGCGAGCTCGGGGCTGAGTACACTCCCTCGACTCGCCGACTCGCAAGGATTTCCTCCACTGTACGCACTGTTGTGACGTGGAAAAGTGGTGGCGGCTGTGTGTGATTCGACGGCGAGAGAAGAGGAGCCAAGGCGACGGGGATGAGGGCGCGTAAAAGCTGTCTCGCTCTCTCGGTCTCGCCGCGGATCGATAGAAAGGCCGGAGGTGGCGGTGTGCGCTGGTCTATGAGTACACATATACGTCTGGTGGACTTGCGAGAGGCCTCCGCACTTCGTGCCTTATGGATGTCTACCTTTGCGGCGTATACGTATACACACAGCTTGCAAGCATAAGGGCGTAACTGACAGCATTGGCCGTTAAATTCTAATGAACCTCCCCTCCCCTTAAAAAGTCTGCCAGTTACACGCGTCGTCCGCCAACATTGATATTGGCCGTATCGGCCGCCCACACACCCCCGGTGGTTCGTACCAAATCGCTCTTCGTACCAAATGGACATCGTTCCCAATTTGATTGATCGTAGCTCAAAACCGCGCCACGATGATGAGAAATATCAAACACAGGAGCTCGCGACGAGATTCGTACGTTAACCTCCACCGGTCGCTGGAATTTGGAGCAAACCATATTTCGATTTTTGCTCTTCCTTTTTTTATCCATTGGATTTATGCGCCCTTTCGAACCTGTCGATTTACATCGAAACGGAAACGGCTGGTACTCGGTAGCTTCGTTATAATGACGTGTCGTCAATCGAAACGAATTTAAAGAAAACTGGCCGGTATCCGACCAACGTTTTTATTCTTATTCCACTGCTCCGGGGTTCGCGTTACCTTGGCTTCCGGGATTGAATCGGCTGAAATATCGGTAATCGGCTGATGTCAATTCGGTGCGAAAATAGATCGTTGAATGTGCAACCCCGAATCCTCGGTCGGCTCGTTTTGAGCCAATTTTGGTTCACCCGGTGTACGGTATGGACATTTCAAAACAAACCCAAACAGGCTATTCGGCACGTTATACACACGAAATACGGCGAATTTATTACACCCTCGTCCTCCTATTCCAGCTTTTAATCACGTTATATATATATATATAATATATATATATATATATATATATATATATATATATATATACATATATACACACGAACCACGAAGCGATACGGTATTATCGATCAAATGTATTACCGAAGCCTTAGCAATGTATATGTATAATGCGTTTGACAAGAGAGCGAGAGAGACGGAGAGGGTGAGAAACCCGGCACTGCTTCACTCTATTCAGCGGAACCCCACAGATATTCGCGTGTACTCGAAAACGGTGTAAGCGGATGTCGATATTGCGGCAATGGTCTCGGTGTTCATGAGGAATTCGTACCTGAATATAATAGAGTTCCATCTGGTGCATTATATCCTTGCGAAAGTAAAAAAAGTGCAACTTCGAAAGGACTGGAAAGTTACAATAATCTTCTAGGGACTTTCCGTGCAGAAATTTGTTGGGAAGTCCCCAGATCCTACCACATTCCTATACGGATTTGATCGGGATGCCGCACGTTGGAAGTCCACCTTGGAAATTATGTCGGAGTTTGCTTTTTTGGAATTCAGTGAAAGTTAACATTTCTCCTATTGTTCACATCTTTTTCGCTGATTCAGGGTACGAAAATGACCCAGGCGGTTTTTCTTATCGTTACTAAAGATACACGATCTTCATCTATAAAAGAAATGGTAGATCATGAAAGAAGAAGAGAGCATGTTCGTTGCGTTTAAGCAAGCGTCAACCTCGCCATCGGAATCCAAGTGTGATCATTTTCCATTTGAAATTCTCAACCGGAATTTTTTGGATCTCCCCCAAAAAATATCCTTTCGTGATCGCGTATGCAAATTTGTGGTCCCAAGGTGCACCCACATCTCTATAACACATTTGTCGCATTTATCCCTATCTCTATAGGGACAGCGCACATGAGGAATCTTCATTAAGATCCAATTGGACTCTTCACTGGTCTCCGATGAACCCCGTTTAAGAATTCTTACCACGTTCGGAATGGAAATATGTAAAAAGTCACGAGGAATAACTCGGCGTGTTGAAACATAACCTGCACGCCTCGTGAGCATGTACGTTAGTGGTGACTTTATGTAAAAGTGCAGTAAAATAAATAACAAACGATAATTACGTTTTCTAAGATATACTTATTCACATCTATACTTTTTGGGCTAAAAGATTTATACCTATTTATCGCTCATCCTCTCATTTCGTATATCCCTACATTCTTGTTTAGTAAATTCGACCCACGGAATGCGATGGATCCATAAAAAATCGTATCGACTCGGTTCGACAATGTGAGAATCCTTTCGGACTCAAATTGAATCCCTACACTGGATTCCAATGGGGAATCCCGATAAAAATCCAACGTACGAGCGTGACGTTTCAGAATAGGGATCCAGCGCGATGTCGCATTGGGTATCAGGAAGTAGAGACTAGCATGGGAATCGAATTGGAGCCCCACAGCAATTCCTGCACGGGTTAATACAAATCGGATTCACCATATACGTGAATTCTGATGAAGTCAAACGGTCCAGGAGGTTCTGGACCTTTTGGGCTAACGTCAGAGAGTTAAGCGAGGATACCGAAGTGCCGGTACGATGCCGAGGGAGCTTTCCAGCCGCTATGAACCTTCAGTTTGTTCGATGACCCCGCGCTCGTCTTTGGGACATATCCCTAGGAACTTGGCAGACCACTTCCTGTTAGACACGCGTCGAGAAGTTGCCTCGGCCAAAGTTCGCAATCCACCCCTCATCTTTGCGTCTCTGTCATCCCTCTTTCTGGGCTCCTCTCTTTTCACTCCCAGTCCCGCCTCCCCGCTTTCTTCTGCCGTCGGATTCCTTGCTCTCGTCAGCGACTAACTGGCGCTACTCCTTTGCTATTCCCCCGTCGTGCGCCGTGCCGATGTAACTGCAACCCAACGCGCAACGCCGACGGCACGCGGTGGGGCAGCTGGGGAATGAGGCAATAAGATGCAAAAGCTCCACTACCCCTGGCACTCCTGCCCAACCATCCACTGCAAGAGAGAGAGAGAGAGAGAGAGAGAGAGAGAGACGCGTGCGGCGATCCCGTCGTTGCTGCTGCGCGTTCGAGGCTTGGCGTGGGTTAGAAGGCCCCGCCGTACCGAGGGTGGAATCGATACCTTCCCAACGTGTGTGCCCGTTCCCTCTGCCGTTACTGGTGGTCTAGGTGCGCGCAGGGGTGTCCCGTGCGCCACCCCGCGCGCTTAACCCTTCATTGTCGGCGCGTGAAGCGTGAAACCTCGTTCTATCGTCATCACCCACTCGGTCTACGCAATACACATGCACACATACACGCGCCTTCAATCCCGCAATCTTAACATGACTAGGATGAAGATGATGAAGTTTGCATTGTTGGAACGCAACGGTAATCACTTTCTTTTCATGCCGATTTCATTATCGTCGATTTAGCCTACGAATGAGGCCTAAATGGATCAATTATACGGCACAATATTGGGAATTGTGCAATGTTTTTGACCGTCAAGGATGTTGAGTCCCTATGAAACATGTTAATGTTAATTGTTCAATAAATAGCTTCTTAATCGTCATGAAATTTTTACACGACCTCCTGAATACTTCATGTAAAAACATACAAAATTTTCAGAATTCTATCATCATTACTTCAACCTCCTTAAAGGTTGAAATAAAAAATGATGAGAAAATTCTGAAAGTTTGGTATGTTTTTGTATGAAGTATTTAAGAGTATTTAAGAAAATTTAGAAAAAATTTTAATTTTTAATTTTTAAAAATTTAAAAAAGAAAGAGTATTTAAATTAAGTATTTAAGCAAATTTCACGACGATTAGGAAGCTCGTTATTAAAAAATTAACAATTTGTGAAGAACAATTTTTAAAAGAAATAAAAAAAAATTTATCAATAAACTTCGTTTTGTTTCCGTTGCTTTCAGTATTTTGTAGATATTACAAAATTGAGAGGTCAAAAAAAAACTTATTGCAAAGTTACATCAGTTTCCATAAGACAGCATTTAATTTGTGAATGTTAATTGTTCAATAATGAGCTTCGTAATTGTCGTGAAATTTTTACACGACCTCTGAAATGCTTCATACAAAAACATACCAAATTTTCAGAATTTTATCATCATTTGCGATTTGGGACTCAACATCCTTAAGGCGCAGTAGTAAAGATTGCGCAATGGTTGCACAAAAGTTTGAGAGAGTTAAAATGGTATTGCACCATGTTTTTGGTCTCGCTCACGCGAAAACATTGACGCTTGTGGGCCGTCAAAATGACGTTGAAGTTTGCATCGTTGGAATGCAACGAAAATGCTTTGTTTTTCAATTTCACAAATTGCCGTTAGCAGATTGAACTTACGGAAATTACGAAACCATTTTTTCGGGATTCTTATCGGGCGATCGGCAACAATTCGGCAAAAAATTATCTGGGATTGTAATGAAAATGAGAGTTTGAAAAGAATTTTCGTTGCCTTCCAACGATGCAAACTTCAACCCCATCCGCCGAAGTTATTACGTGATAATAATGGATCTTTTGGGTTGAAGGTGTTATTCAATATTTTTGCGCAATGAAAACTATTGTACAATGTTGTTGTAAGTCTAGGGCCCACCAAACGCTCGCACGACGGTTTCGTATCCTCATTAGGAATGTACGCCCGCGATCTAGGGGGACAGATTGAGGACGATGAAAACAAAAAAAATTAAAAATCACTTTCGTTGCATTCACGGCAAACTTCAATTCTGTTGATGTAGATGGTGTTGTGAGATGTTCGCATCGTTCGAATGCAATAAAAGTAATTTTTTTTATTGCTTAATTTTCTTTTGGTAAGTTTCAGCTACCGGAATCCCAATATTTTTTAAGTTACTGATCAAGCGATCTGCGATATGAATCTGCCAAACAATATTGCGTTAAATAATAAAAATTAAGGGAATAAAATACGAGAAAAGAATTTTACATTGAAACGATGGAAACTTCAGCGCCGTTTGTTGTTGAAGTTCGGATCGTAGGGGCGAAACGAAAATTCTGTTCTTATATTCGTATTCCCCTACTTTTATCGTTATAAAAAAATGCGCAAAAATTCGCTTGTCGAAAGAATTAGGTGATCAATATCTAAATAACGGTCGTAAAAAATGTTGGAATGATTTTCTCAACAAAAATCTGCCAGACGAAATTTGGGGAACTCGACCAACAATTCTCATTGTTATCGAACGCAACCCTCAATCTCATCAAAGCTGGGTGCACTGAGCAGCGATACTCCCAAATCGTACCTCGCGAATTAGTGGTCGTACACGGAAATTATATCGTTTTCAGCGTTCAATCGAATCAAATCCAACGAATTTCTCCCGCAAGTCGCCCTAATGGTATTCGTTTACCGCATGATTGACTATTAATTCGACGGCTAGTTAATTCACCCATACGTGTATACATGTATCTCGTGTTTCAACGACACCTGATTACCTTTTGATCGTTACTCTCGTTATGTCTCGTTGTACGCAATTTATTCGTAATGAAATGTGGGAAAATGAAAATTTCGCCCATCCTTCGGAGCATGCGTGTATCGGGTGTATTCGCCGTACGTATCGTATGTATCTGTAGACGAGTAAACTCTTGACGCGCGTTAACACAAGCTAAAGTGATTCCCGAGTAGCGAGGCTCAACTTGATTCGACCAAAAATAGGACTGTGTGCGTGTGTTACATACGTAAATAGTCCGTCGCTGTAAGTCACTCGTCGTGGGACCTATGAATGTGTTTTCGCTCTGTGCGCCGCACTGCTCGCGCGATGTTCTTTTTATCGTCTCGCGGTTATTCCGATTATACGCAACATATATATATATATATATATATATTAGACTGATCCAAAAAATTTTTTATTTTTTTTCGTTCTGGATTCTCGTGCTATTGTTGGGCACTAATGAAAGAAAATTTCTCTAAAAAAATGGGCGCGGTCATTCAATTTTTAGAGGCGGCTATCTCGACGTTTTTGTATTTGAATTTTTTTTAATGAACGTATTGCATTTGAGCATAGTCATGGCTTCGGATTACGGATAAAAATCACATCCAGCAGCTATTTCGTAACAAAAATAAACTCTAACAATTTGAAAGGATTGCAATATTCACGATTCAAATCGAGGTAGATCAATAACGGCGTCTATCCTACTCTCGTTATTCATGTAGATTTATTTATACGCATTAACATTTCACACTTTTTACGAAAAGTTATATTATAAGCTTTTATTCATAAATCATGTATTTACATTGTTTAAATGCTACACTTATAAATATTTTTATTATTTACTTCATTATTGTTATCAGTTTTTGTTAAATTATCAATGATAAAACAAGTCGTCATAATAATAAGTTATTATGTTTTATTAAACAGCGTTTGAAATATTGTTTGGGCTCAATTTATTTGCCGATTCATAATAATATTTTCGATTTTGTTTTCTTGGGATTCAATGTGTGTGTGATATACTTTTCTTCGTCGTAAAAGCGCTGTGAAACATACCATTTCCTTTGTTTATTTTATTTCCGGTATAATCTAATACCATGATCATATTTATTAAGTAAAATCATGAAAAAAATAACAAAAAGTCGAGATAGCAAACTCAAAAAATTAAGTGACCGCGCACATTTTTTTAGGGAAATTTTCTTCTATTAGTGCCCAACAGTAGCACAAGAATCCAGAAGGAAATTTTTTTTTTTTTAATAAGGCTTATATATATATATGCATATATGTATGTATGTGTATGTGTTATGTATTTATAACAGGACACCCTGTATATATTTAGATAAATACATATATATATACAGGGTGCCCTGTTGTAAATAGATAATCCTGCAACTATCGATAAGTCAGATCATGTCCTACTATATGCTGGAATGTCAGTTTAGTAAAAGTCCACAGGTTTTCGAGATAAAAATCATCGGCTTTTGGTTTTACAAATCCCATTTCTACAAATGAAAAAAAAAAATAACAAAGCCCATAATCTTGAAAGCCGTGGGATTCTTACTGACCGGAAATTTCAGCTATAGTAGAACATGATCTGACCTATTGGCAGTTGTAGGATTATCCATTTATAAAAGGGCACCCTGTGGATATGCAAATGGACACACGCGCGGTAACCACATACAAACGTACGGACGACCGATATTTTCGCGCTGCTTTTGCGTGACTCCGAGCTCGAGTCGATATCAGTTGATTTTCACACACGCTGTACGGGCGCGTCAAACTCGTTCTATCTTCGATCCGAGAGTCGCGCACTGGCTGCTTTAGAGCCGATAGTTCGGGCTTCCTTATATCTATACATCGAAAGTTGGCTGGTTACAGTTCTTAGTTTAGAAATCGATGTATAGGTGACGGCGAATCTAAATGCAGAATACGCGGCTATATCCGACAGTCCTTAAGGGGGGAGATCCCTTTATAACGCAAGAGCCGATGGGACTACTTTTGGCCTTGGAATCGCAAATTAGTCGGTGAAACATTTAGTCGCTATTTTGGCATTTTTGAGTTTTTAAACTTCAAACGATTTTTCCTGAAAACCACTTTTTCATGCACGCCGTGCGAAATAAGTCAAGAATTATGTGATCGATGATTTTTTATTTTTGCACACTTCCGGATAACATAATTACCGTATGTGTGAACCTGAAGTTTATTGAATATTATTTTGAAAAACGATTTTTTCATTGACTAATATTATAGTGGAATTTTATGAAAAATAGAACATTGTCTCAAACACGTACAATTTTTCGAATCTTCATTCACACTCCATATCATCACACCATCATTGCACCATCATCACACCATCATCACACTATCATTACACCATCATCACACCATCATCACACCATCATCACACCGTCATCACACCATCATCACACCATCATCACACCATCATCTAACCATCATTACACCATCATCACACCATCATCACACCGTCATCACACCATCATCACACCGTCATCGTACCATCATCACACCATCACACCATACTTTGCAGGCCGATTGGACGACCCGGCAACCGAGGTGAATGCATTTTCGGTAAATTGTCGAAAAAGCGATTGGATGGTCGACCAAAAGAACAGGGTTGGTGCGATTAGTGATCTGAATCACTCGGAGGCGGTCGGAAACTAATTTTCCGCGTGGAATTTCCTCGAAAAATTCTTTCTTTATCCAGCTTCGCTCGTCCTCCTGCGACGGCTCGCTTAATTGAACAAATGGAAAGCTCGCAGGAGCTAAAACGACACATTTCGAGATTATTTCGGTCGAACGTTTCGGTACGCCGAAATCAAGCGCTGCAGCTTCGATACCGAGGCTATGAGAGCGGGCGAGAGAGGGAGAGGAAAAGAGGCAGCGAGAGAGAAGAGGAGGAGGCGGGTGCCTGGTTCGGTCGATCCGTCGCAACCCTTTGCTTCTCTCCTCCGCAATCATCTCGAATGTATTCAGCGCTGTGAAGTCGCGGGAGAGAAGCACAGTGACGCATACTACGCCGTTATACATGTACACGCATACGTGTGTGGAAGGCTTGTTTGTTCAATAATCAATTCGACGCCCGCGACGGGAGTCTTGCCAAGGTGCCGAAATATATTTTGCACGAGGAAAGAACATACGCGACTCGGTGGCAAATCACGACGATCGATCACACCGGCGAGACGATCCCGAAAAGTTCTCGTCGTCGCCCTGATATCCCTCGCAATCGTCCCCCTCGGCGACAAACGCGAACACTTTATTGCACACAATGAATATTTCAAACGAGATATTTTCTGCTTGCATACAATCGCGTTTCCTCTCGAATCATCGATGAGACGCGCCGCGGTTTGGGCGACTCCAAAGTCGCGTGTATTTCGCGACGTCCAACGGGCGCTCGCTTATTCCGTTATCGGCTACGCGAAATGGACTTGAAGTTAAGATTTGAAGCTCGCCACGGTGGAATGCGACGGAAATTTAAAATTCTCTTTTTTCATTATTTTCATCACGAAAAATTGTGTCCCGCGAATTCGGGCTGTAGAGTTGTCATAATGATTCTATAAAAAAAAAAACGAGTCCCGACTAGAAATTTTCCTACAGGGCAGACTAGGGTCGGATCCGGCATGCCGTATTTCGTAACACGGCACGGTACAGGCCGCCGGATCAGGGTTTTACCGGGCGTGAAACGCTTTTTCACGTCTGGATGGAGCGGCTGCCGGCTACGGACCTGATCAATATACCGTTTCAGGCCCTGATCCGGCTGCCGTATCTATGTCTGAAATGAAAAATATAAATTCCAAAAATGTTGAATAAAAAATTTCGGTAGTATTTTTTGTTTCCATATGCTTTATTCGTGTTCCTGCCTATACGATAATTGGATTAAAACGCATTCTGCCTCGTTAAAGATTTTGCCCACCCTCGCGATTTCAACCTATGACTTCTAATTCTCAAGCTTGCTACGTACTAAGCCATTATACCGTGTAAATTTTCTTTTTTTCTTTGCCTATTTTCATCATTCTAATTATATTCGAATCCGGCTTTTTTTGTTACAAGAATTCGAATGTGCTAAAATAATATTGCTACGCGGATAGGGCTTCTTCGCTGAAGATAATGAGCCACACGAATGCGGCTACGTAAAAAAAAAATGATTTGTGGTAAATACATCGGCTTTTAACCTTACGTTGCGCTTGAATGGTGCAAACTTCAATATCATTCGATGTTTGCACCGTTGGAATGCATCGAATATTAATTCTTTGCAAATGCTGACATTTTTTCACCCATTCAGGTTGGGAAAATCATTCAAACTTTTGCACATGTTCTTATTGGAGATTTACGACCGTGATTGCAAAGAGAAGAATCTTGATAAGAAATGATAAGAAATAAAGAATTTGGAAATTCAGGAAGAAAAATCGTTTGATTACAACGATGCAAACTTTAAACGTGATTACGCGAATACAGTCGGATGAAAATTGCACAAGTTAGGATTCCAACCTCGTTCGTTGATATGTCAACACCAAAATTGGCAATATGAGCATCTTTGGCTTTAGCACGAATGCCCTACGAGTACGCATTTGAAGCGTTACATTAACCGCTACACGAGTACGTCTGTTTTTCGATTTTGGACTGCTTAGGGAGCAAACTTCGGGTGAAGAAAACATATTCGCCGGCTAATTCTTTACGAGCTAATTTAATTTGTTTTTTTTTCAAATAATTGCTTCGATTTTTTAGCTGATTCAGGCTACGAAAGTCACTCAAACTTTTTTTCGTATCCTTATTCTTAGACCCAAAGCGCCAAGAAAATAGTAACGAACAAAACTAAAAAATCGTCGCATTCCATCGATGCAAACCTAACGCCATCGGCATTAAGAGGGAATGATACCTTATCGCGGTCGGTATGGTAGAACGATTATAGATTCCCACGAATCTCTGAAACGGCTCTTCAGATCCCGTCGAAACTTTGCCAAACGACGTTAAATAGATAGACGAACGGCTGTCTTCTCCTCAAATGTTCCGAATTTGAGAAAAAAAATGTAGATTGGGTTATCATAAGCCAATCTACATTCTTTTTCTCAAAATCAGAAAATTTGAGAAGAAGAGAGCCATTCATCTATCTATTTGACGTCGTTTGGCAAAGTTTCGACGGGATCTGAAGAGCCGTTTCAGAGATTCGTGGGAATCTATAATCGTTCTACCATGCCGACCGCGATAAGGTATCATTCTCTCTTGAAGAGTGCGACCGAAATCATTGCTGATGAGAAAGGGTAATCGTTTTACCGTTTCGACGAGACGGTTTCGATCGATTTTTAGTACACACGACAAATAGATGTAGGAAACGCGAATAGAACATTCCGCGACTTCCGATGTTGCCGTACGGACGAAACAGACGCGCATACGTCAGTATTCTTCCGTTCGAATTAGCATCGGCATTGTGACAAGAGAGTCGCGCGCATTATATGTGCCGCGAACTCTCCTATCGCCATCTTTTCCATCGAGCATCGTCCGTGTGTTCCGGGTGCTGAAGTTCAAGGGTGCACATATATCAGCCGTTCACGCTCAACGTTAACGCAAAGATCTCCGCGTCACATCTCTACTGTTCGATGTGTATTGTCATATTGTAATGACGGGAAATAAAAAAGGAAACGTTTCGGAAAAAAAAAAAAAACAAAAAAAAAGGAACACGTGTGAACGAGCATACAACGGCGAACGAAGAAGCGCCCGATCGTTTTGCCGCGAATCGAATTTATTCTACGACGTCATTGTCGCGATCTTGTGCTCAAACGCGCAGCTTTCTTGGAGCGAGGTCGATGGCGAGGCGATAACGCGGAATCGACGGTATTCTTGCTTTGGAAATAAAATGTCTTCGGCTCAGCAGGAACTCGTTTTATTTTTGGGGAGCACAGTGGGCTGACACAAAATAATTGCCGGCAATTTTGGAAACAGCAATCCGAGTACCCTTGGTGTATCATTAGGTCGTATATGAACGTTTTAGGTCCGCGACCCAAATCTCGGTCCAAATTGTACTTTTAAAAACTTTGTTAACGGATTCCACCGAGTTCGTGGCCGAAAAAAGAGGAATTTTCGGGATTTTTTCTGGGAAAACGTCCGCAGGTTTTTATTTTTGTTTTCTTTACATTAAACAGTATGGTTTTCAGTATATTTTACGATTTCTGTATTGAAAAATTGACCACTGCTACTCGGAATCAAATCAGCCGAAATGAATAAATCAAACGCATTTGGTTTTTGCACGAACTTATCTAGTGCTTGGACGAAGGATTTCATAAAATATTTATTTTTGAAAAAATGGCAGCTGCCAATGTGAAGGTATAAAATTTCGGCGAAAAAATGCTCTATTTCCGTTAATTGAAAAAAACTATAAATAGAAAAAAAATCCTTCGCTTACGCACTTGAAATGTAAAGGAAACTTACAAAGTTTGAAATTGATCGGTGCAGTGATTTTTTGCGATAGCGTGGTTGCCGATCTTGAAAAAAATCATTTTTTAGAAAAAATGCGTTGTTTTCCGGTACGCGGAGCCTACCTACAAAGGCCCATAAGTCCCTAAACCTAAAACGGATTATATTTTGTTATATTATATTGTTATAGTTATATTTTGAGAAACCGTCGAACAATGAAAATCGATATTTTCTAAAATTTCAACTACGTGTAAGCTTTCAAACATGCCCATTTTTTACTATCATAATAGGTTTTAAGTTGAAAAAGTCACGGAAAACTGGATTTTTCTAATATACCGAATATGGTACATTCACGTTTCAATCTTATGAACAAAAATCCATCAAGAATTCTTTTTTCAAAATAACTGAAGAAAAGTTTCTCACAAATTTTGGCCAAGCTTGCAGCGCTTGTTCTTTTCCCACGAGATGCTCCCGCCACAGTCGATTTCCCACAGTACCGATTTTTGGGAGCAGTCTGAGGTGAATGTGCCGAATTTGGCACGCTAGCCACTGCCACCAAGTACATCGGCACGATCTAGAGTAATATGTAAATAATTGGAGAAGTTATTTAGTACTAGCATTGCGCAGTCTAAAGCTACCGCTAATTCCACCCAGGGTAAAGCCCCACCCCCCCTCCCGAAACTTCTACCGCCTTCGGGTATAGTATTGCATCGTAGCCCCTTTAAGGGGGGAAATCCTTTTAGACGCCCAAAAATGAGTCATTTTATATGAATTTTTTTAAAGGTGATAAAATAATCGTATCATTTTTTAATTTTGACATTATCTTGTTACAACTTTCAAGTGTTGAATTTTGTTTTCTTTTTCAAACAAAACAAAATACCGGCGTTATCGGGTATTCCTTTAGGCGTTTTTCGAAAAGTTGCTCATGGTATAGCTTAAAAAGTTATTGATTGATCTGGCTGAAATTTTGGGAGGTTTCTCACTATAACATTATCGGAAGGATATACCTATAAAAATATTTAAAAGTAGAAAATTTAAAATTGAGTAGGCTTTGTAATTCAATTTTCATATTTTTAACCATTTTCTCGACAATTTTTATCCCAAAAAAGTAATTTATTTACGCGATAATCTTTAAATTTTAGGTTATAGTGGGAGGTTTCCCTAACAGGTGTCTATTGAAAATACCTTATAACGCCGCCATTATGTTTTGTTTGAAAAACGAAAAAACATTTTTAACATTAAAATTTTTTAATAAGATAATGTCAATATTTAAATCGATCGTCTACACCACCCCGATAAAATTATGATTTAAAAAAACACTTTTCAACATAGGTAGATGTCTACGATTATCGCTGAAAGGCAGTTTTGCGCATGAAAAAGTGTGAAAAAGTACTTAAAATGTTATGCAAAACCGTCAAGGCGTTATACCCAGTTGCAAGGCCAAAAAAGTCGTTTTTTCACGATTTTTTTCTGGACAAGAATTTCATTTGGGCAAACGAAAAGTATTAGGCGGTGTAGCGGCATCTTTTAGCTTTAGATTGGTATTTTTTATTTTCAAAAATATTCATTAACATTGCTCCTGTAGGAAGTCTCCTGGAGGTCCCCGAAAAAAAGTGTCTGGCGGTGAGCAAAGTATCTCCGGTTTAGATTATCTAAAATGAAAAAATCAAAAAGATTCTTTTAGGGGATAGATGAATTCAGGTATTGACCGAAGGAATAGTCGAAATTTTAATTTTTGACAAAATGGTGGTTCCGGTAAGAAACAATTACGATTTTCGACCAAATTTTTTTCGTTAAAGCGTTAAAAAAAAATAGAAATAATTATCGGAAATCTTATTCCTTCGATCAATACCTGAGGAATATATCTGACAAGGTTGTGTTAAAATTTCAGACCGATCGGTTGAGCCGTTTTTGAGAAATCGTGCTCACCGATTTTGAAACCACCGTTTTGAGAAAAACGCGTGTGAAGTTTCATCAGTCGTTCACACATATTTAAGATTTACTTTGTGGGGCTCCAAGCGTCCTCAAAAATATGTATATATTTCCGAGAATATTCGCTGGATCGATTTGAAATTTTCAGGAAATATACTCACATGTTTGTACATTCCGAAAATGCAATAATAAATCGATTTTTTGAAATTTCTGACTGCGTATAACGCCTTAAATCACTCAGTACATTATGACAATTCCTCCATCAGTGTCATAATGTACTCCTCATGTTATCTGCTCATAGGCATCGTCCTATGTTAAGTGTTTTTTGAATTGTAAATTTTGTAGAAACATTATAGACGATCGATTAAAAATTTGAAGAGTACATTTAGCACATGACAAAGAATGTACTGTATAAATTTGAAGAAAATGATAACATTTCGTCATTTGTCCCGAAGCTGCTTCAAGAAAAAGTATTCTATAGTTTTGCGTGCTGCTTATCTCACTAACGAATTCCCATTGACTCATATTACTCGAAATTCTCGTTATAAACGAGCCAAACAAACCCAAACGTCGATGTGTCTCGGAGCATTTAATTTTTTGTGGTCGTCTCGATAGGCGTGAAACGAACGAGCGAAACTTTTCGTCGTGCATACGAGGCTACGCAAGCCAAAGTATTTTTCGAGCACATCGTTCTAATTGATATACACTTTATTCGCGAGTGGTTTCATGCGATCCGAATGGCCGGTTCTTGGTCCCCGGATTTTCTCGAGCTTATCGTGTTGCTCGCTCGCACACAAAGCACGCCTGCACGTACACTCGTTTGGCTCTCGATCCGTACGTATGCGAACGTTTAATCCTATAAGTTTCTTGATTGACGATTGCTTCTCTCGAATAACGCATGTTATGTGCATGCGCAAAGTTTGTTTGCTCGTCTTACGATTCTCGGCGTCTCCGCGATATATGCGCGAGAGATTGCTTTTTTTTCGCTTCTCATTCGTCGACCGTCATGAAATTCAGGAAGCAAAAACATCTTACGATCGACACTGACGAAACGTTTTGGACTTGCGCCCGTTAAGGATGTTGAGTCCCAAATCGCAAATGATGATAAAATTCTGAAAATTTGGTATGTTCTTGTATGAAGTATTTCAGAGGTCGTGTAAAAATTTCACGACGATTAGGAAGTTCGTTATTGAACAATTGACATTCACAAATTAAATGTTGTTTTATGGAAACTGATGTAACTTTGCAATAAGTTTTTTTTTTGACCTCTCAATTTTATAATATCTACAATATACCGAAAGCAACGGAAACAAAACGAAGTTTATTGATAATTTTTTTTTATTTCTTTTAAAAATTGTTCTTAACAAAATGTTAATTTTTTAATAACGAGCTTCCTAATCGTCGTGAAATTTTAACACGACCTCTTAAATACTTCATACAAAAACATACCAAATTTCCAGAATTTTATTATCATTTTTTATTTCAACCCTTAAGGCGGTTGAAGTAATGATGATAGAATTCTGAAAATTTGGTACGTTTTTACATGAAGTATTCAGGAGGTCGTGTAAACATTTCATGACGATTGAGAAGCTATTTATTGAACAATTAACATTAACATGTTTCATAGGGACTCAACATCCTTAAGGAGGTACGATGATTACTGCAAATCCAACTTTCGGATTTGAAATTTTTATATGATTTGCACAAATACTTTATGCCCCTATTGCCAAAATTTTGGCTATTTTGACCGTTAGGTTTTTTCGCAATAAAACTGCAAAGTCGGGCATTTTGAGTTACCGAAGCACGTCGTTTTATGGAGACGGTCAAGCGGAAGTGCGGTGATCGTAGTTCTTCTGCTCACGTATCCAACTAAACCCGTTGGAAAACTGAAATTCGATAGATTAGATATAATAGATATGGTAAAAAATAAAAATTCGATCTTCACCGTGTAGTTAAAGCACTACATTACAAAAAAGTTTCAATTTCCGGTTGAAAGTGGTCAGAACGGCGAAATAGCACCCACAGACTTACCAACGTCGCGAGTAACAGCTGATGCGTTTGGCGAATATAACCCAGCTTCGTTTTGAAATTAATTTAAATAGAAGCCGTCACAAAATATGCAAACAACAATTTATGGAGTTTTATAATTTATCACGTATCAATAATACGTATAATTATGTTCTCCCTAGCGTGTTAATTCCGCTGCGGTAATTCAAGCCCATTTTAATAGGTTTGTTTGGGTTGATTAAGATTATTATTACGAAGATTACTACCGAGTCGTTGACAATCTGATTTTTCAGTTTTTATTTGTTCACGTGCAATAAATTCATCATTTATCACAACATTTGGCACACTATAATCGATAATACAAATAATCAACATAAGTAAACATTAATCAGAGCAGCTGTGGGTAAAATAAATTTAGACTCTTTTTTGACCCCGTGGAAGTGATCGCACCTCCTTAAAGGTTGCATCGTTTGATTGCAACGAAAATGCAGTTTTTTCGCAGTGCCAAAACTCGTTCGGCAGATCAAGGGTTCGAATCCAAAAACGTAAGAGATCTGCGAACTGAATGTGCAAAAAAAGATTTTGGATGCGAACGAAATTGAAGAAAGGAACGAAAAGGATGATCTCAAACTTTAAAGTTTGCATCGTTGCAACGATTTTTTGTTTATTTTTCATTGTTTTATTTCAATGCTTGTGCAAAATTCTCTTTCTTTGCAAATTGGGGTCGTAAATCTTCGATAAGAAGACGTAAAAACGTTTGCGTGATTTTGACAGGAAAACAAAATTCGACCAAATAAAAAAAGTTTTACCTTTATTTTTCATTGTTTTATTTCGATGCTTGTGCAAAATTCTCTTTCTTTGCAAATTGGGGGTCGTAAATCTTCGATAAGAAGACGTAAAAACGTTTGAGTGATTTTGACAGGTAAACAAAATTCGACCAAATAAAAAAGTTTTACCAATTTCCTGATGGTAACGAAACTGAAGCTCAGTAAAATATAGCCGTCTGTGTCGGCGCGGATTGTCCACGGTTTCCATGTGCCCCCATACCTATGCGATGCTGTAGTACACTTGAAAGCCCGTTGGAAACACTCCGGAGAGATGGGTCTGAAGTTCGCATCGATGCTAAGCAACGAAATTAGTTTAAAAATTTTTAACTTCCAATCAATTTATTGCTCAGTCCGCTGCTGGGTGCCTAGAAAAGATCATATAAAACATTTTAAGGGATTTCGGCAAAGGAAACCCACCCTTAACGGGGGAAAAAAGTTGAAAAAAAACCTCCCATGCAATGAAGATAGTCATTTTTTTGATTAGCGTTACGAGTACACCAACCATAAAGGAGCCAGGAAAAAGAGAGCGATTTTCGTTTGCCGGAACCCACCCTTATCGGGGGGTGAAAGTTGTAAAAAAAATGCTATCTCCCAGTCTCTCCGGAAATGGAAAACCGAAACATCAAAGGTGTAGTGCGAAGAAATATTTTTATTTAAACAAAAACGCATCAATTGAATACGTGTAACTTCAAGTAATCGCATATATTTATTAATTTTCAACTTAACAAAATTTTCAATCCTTATTACTCGTAATATCCTGGTGGCTAAAACTTTGCGACACACGTAATTGTTCGCAGTTCAAAAAATCGCTTCGTTAGGCCGGAAAGAAATTGATGTAGGGATCCAATTGGATTCTTATACTTGTCCCTACTTCCCGATAGGGATCCAATGGGTCATTGCATTGAATCCCTATACAAAAACGTCACGTTCGTGCAATGGATCCTAATCGGGGTTCCCCATTAGAATCCAATGTACGGATCGAATTTGAATCCAAAGGATTCCCATATTATCGAACAGGATCCGATATGATTCTCGATGGAGCTCATCGCATTTCGTATGTGGAATTTTTGAAACAAAACATACAGATATACAGCTAATCTTAAAAAAGTATAAATCACTTACGAAAGTATATTCAAATATCGATTTCAATCACATAAGTGAAAATTCGCGGCAATTATCGCAGAAACATAACCTGCGAAGCGTGCAGGTTATGTTTCAACACGCCGAGTTTTTTTTCCCGTGACTTCACATATTTTCGATTCGAACGTGGTAAGAATTCTCATACGGCGTTCGTCAGGGAACAGTGCAGAATCCAATAGAATCTCAATAAGGACATTCTGCGTGTGGTGACCGTAACAAATCCCTATAGAGATGTAGTTGCTTCTCGGGATGACGATGCAAGTGCATCATTGGCATGCAACGATAATAAATAAAATATGTCCTCTAATTTTATTGTTATCCAAAGGCTTCTTTTTCGAAATTAAAGTTATCAATTTTTAATAAAAATACATTTGAGAAATTTTCACACCTAAATTATCCAAAACGTTTGACTAATTGAAAATGATTGTCTTACGTTGCGTTTCAACGTTGCACACTTCAACGTTATTGTTTCGGATTATATTCATATAATTTGTGCAAGGGATCGCGGAAGGATTTTTTGTACTATCCAACGAATTCCGGTTGACAATTTCAAATTAAAAAATCCTAAATAACGTAAATCGACAAATAGCCCCGGAAGTCACTTGGCTTCAAATGTGGACTCCCTACATACGGTATCCCAATCAAATTCCTCTAGAGATCTGTAAGTTCTGGGGACCTCCCAACAAATACCTGCCGGAGTGCGAGTGTTAAAATGACGAGAAATTCGCGATATCCGGTAATAAACTCGCAATAGCGTTAGCGTATTATCTACGGGCACTCGTGGATGTACGTGCGCGTAATATCGAGGCACCATTAGAATCGCGTACATCCCTCGAGAATGCGGGATTTCAGGAACAAAACATATTCGCGAGAGTTCGCGATATTGTGCAATCCGCGACATGTTCCTCGAGGCAAAACGGAGGTGACACGCGTCACGACAATGGGAGAAGGCTAATACGGCCGTATAATCACGGATCCGCGGGCGTAGAACAGTAAAATGGCGTGCGGATGTTGCGCGGTGACGAAGAGTCAGAAAAACACGAAAGAAACAACGCGCAGTCTCGACTATTTTGCTTCATTCTCGTTTTTTTTCTTTCTTTTTTTTTCGCGTCGCTCGTCTTTTGCAGACAATATGCGCGTGCATATTTCCAAACGCGCTGCACGACCGAGGTCCTGGCCTCGTTTTTTCCTCGTTTCGCAGCTCTCCGCGATTCTCATCGACGTCTCATACTCGCCGAGGAGAAATCTCTTGCGAATTAAGGGGTTAGAATACGACGAGAAAACGTAGCCAATTTTCAAACGCGGTTTGTAAAGAGGAAACATTCCTTTTGGTCAAAGAATGTATACTCTGCTACGTCGCAATGTTAGTGTAGTTTTTTATAAATTTTTATCCATAATGTTTCTATAAAATATTTGCCTTGGTAAGCCTACTTTGATAAGAATATAAAATATGAGTGTCGTTTCGCACTGTATTTGCGTGTATTTTGAAAAAGTGACGAACTATTATGAACGGTAAAGAAAAATATAGATATGGCCGTTAAGGCAGCGAGCTGCCGATCCTTTTTTTTTACGTGTTCGAACGGCGTAGCCCGCGACTGGATATTCGGTCAGCCGAAACGAAAGATTCACGGTTTTTGACCCTACGTTGACACACTAGTACATTTTGACCCGGATGAATTTTACACAAAATTGTGATTCTTCAAAAATTGGAATATTTAAATAATTATTTACAACAGTTTAATTTTATATTTTCGGAATTTTCATTATGCCGACTTATTAAGAAGTGTCGGAAGCGTATTTTTTATTTTTTAAAATAAAAACCGGCCGGAGGATTGCTAATGGCAGGTGGATGAAGTACTTTTGTATGAGTGCTACTATATATGAAGTACCGAGTATAGGGGCAATGAAGTATATATGAAGTACAAGGACAAATTGTACTGCTATATGTGAAGTAGAGGATCAAATTGTACTACCGTAAATGAAGTACGCGATCAAATTGCGCTGCTATACATGAAGTACGTGGTCAAATTATACTACGATATATGAAGTACATGTCAAACTGTACTACTATATATGATTGTATATGATACATGGTCAAATTGTACTACTACTATATATATGAAGTACAGGGTCAAATTGTACTACTATATTGAAGTACAGGGGAAAACTGACTGTCTGTCAAAATCGTGGTGAAATATAAGCGCATCAACGAAGGGTTAATTGAATATACTTTCATACCTGACCATTCACGGTGCCATTTTTAATTTTTTTTGTAAAAATCGCGTAACAAAGTTAAAAAAAAAGTCGATTTTCACTGGTGTTGAATTTTTGCATCGTTGGCATGCGACGAAAGTTCTTTTTGCCATTATCCTTTCTTTATTTTTATTATTATAAAGCATCGTTTTCTGTAGATTCATTTAGTAGATCACTAAATAAGTATTTAAATAAATTATTGGGAGTTTTTAAAATACAAAATATTCTGAAATAAATTTATCAAATTCAGAAATTACAATTTTTATTGCATTTCAACGATGCAAACTTCAACGTCATGATTTTAACTTAAAACTTTTTTTTAACTCGATTATGCGGGTTTTCCAAAAATTCGCAAAGTGTCTCGTTAATCCTCCGGTTCAAAAGTATAATCAACTAGATTAATTTTCTTCAGATGATGGAAAAATGTGTTACTATATCTGTGAAAAAAATTTCCGACCTGTCGCTTAAAAAACCCGATACTCAATCTTTATGGTCCCATTAACCATTCATCGTTCTGACGCAATGGATTCACAATTGTTTCACCCGAAAATAACTTCAAAGGATTGAGTATCATGCCCGCGTATTTGGGGATGAAGAGAAGCTTGTGAAGCGCTTGTCAGCCTTTCGAACAAATCAATTTTCCGTTTGAACAGCCCGGCGACATTCCTTCGTCATCGTAGCCGATCTCGGTGAACCGCGAAAATCAGAGACGAGTATTTTCTTCGAGTGACGCGTAGATATATAAAGAGAGGGAGAGGGGGAAAGGGCGGGAGAGAGAAAGAGACAGAGAGAGAGAGAGAGAGAGAGAGAAACGCGCGACGAGGATCTCTTGTCGTCACGTATTATTAGGGTGAAGGAGAGCGAGGTGGCTGGTTACGTTTAACGAGGGGATATCGAGTCCGCGCGAGGGTGGCCCCGAACGTCCTGTTGAATGGACCGGTCGGTGTGCGGTCTCGAGGGTTCGTAAACGGTGGACACTTGGATGCAGCGACGATTTGAGGGGTCAGCAGTAGACTGTATTCGAGGGTTCACAAGGGCTTTCGTAGATATAGCTTTGAGATGAACAAAACTCTCAGAAACGGGCGATATATAGTATCGATCTATTCGCAGCAATCAGAGAGGGGCTAACAGAGAGTGACAGAAGGTGGAAGAAAGAGTAGATTGGATCTGATCGATTCTATCGTGAAAATTTCTCATCGGGGAATGTTGAGAATGCGACTGAATAGCAGACCGTAAAACTTGCGAGTATTCGTGTCAGAAGACTGACGCATCGCGTAAAGAGCTCTCAGATGCTGCCGTAAAATCTAAGCTGAGCGAGCTTGATTTGATTAAAGAATATATATAAACGTCCAAAGGAAAATCTAAATGCCTCGTGTCAACACATATTCGAATCGCCCCCGTGTATGTTCTACGATCTTTTTTGTTTTTCAGAAAAAGTATTTTTTTCGAATGTTCTTGTACCATCTGTTTTCGTTTTTTTCCTTCTCTTTTGTGTGTGTCCCCTTAGACGTTTTGAAAAGCAATTCGAGATGATTTAGACTACTATAAGTCGTTTTTTTTCTATCATCTGAACTTTGGTGACTGATCGTTTCAAATTTAATTTGTTAGCTTTTGATAAAAATTCAGAGCACTTACGTTAGTGCTCAGTTGGTAATTTATTTATTGCTTAACGGAGCGCTTCATAACTATAACACAAGTTTTAAAAAAATCGCGAAAAAAGTAGACACGGAAAAGGGAAAAATAAAAAATCCCTTTTCTGACAACTAAAACCGATTATAGAAAATATACAAGTGCAATTAATTCTGGACACTCATTTTTTTTAATTTCGCATTCCTTGGTTATTTTTAAGTTATCATCACTTATATTTTGTATTTTTACCAAGTTAATGCTCTAGAGTTTTATCGATCAACGTTAATGTTCAATACACAAGCAAAAGAAATCGCGTGGAAAGTACACACACGGAAGCGAAAAATAAAAAATGATTTTTCTTGAAAACTAAAATCGATCGTAGAACGTAGACTAGTGGAATTACTTCTGGACACTTCAATATATTTTTATTTCGCATTCATTAATCATTTTTACGTTATAATAACTTATATTTTATATTTTTATCGAATAAGGCTTACTAAGGCAAATATTTTATAGAAAAAGTATGGATAAAAATAGAAAACTACAGTAATATTTCCGCGTAGAAGAATATCCATTTTCTGCGTGAATATTGAAAAAGCTAGCTTCCTTTAAAAGTGTCTAGAATGAATTTCACTCGTGTACACAGGGGATTCTGATAGGATACGTGGCATTTAGATATTCACTTTGGACATCACTTTACGGGTCACCCTGTGTCTTTATGAGTAGGTATTAATCCTACTTTAAGCATTGTATTAATTAATTGATTCATTTATTTATTAATTTATTTATTGTACATAAGAACTACACCATTGGAAGTTTGCACTGATGTGTTTCACCCCACTCGATTGGCAAAATACGTTGGCAAAATAACTTGCACCTAATAATTAAAGTGCAATATTTATATCTCCATCTTTCTTGGTCTAAAAGGATTTGCATATTGAGTGAGGACACCACGCGCGTTCTCTTTTTGTCCTGCTTCTCGATGTCATATATACATATAGTGTACGCATAAGGCACGTTTTATCACGTGATCGCCGTGTGTCTCTTGTCGAAGCCCGAATTTGTTATTATAATTATTGTGATTTGCATATCAAGGGAAGTACGCCTGGAAATTTAAGAGAGAGAGAGCGAGAGAGAGAGAGGGAGGGAGGGAAAGAGATAGAATTGTCGGTATATCGATAGTCAGTCGCCGTAATACGTCAAGAATTTACAATTTTGAACTTGGTAGATCGCGTCCCTCTTCTCGTCTATTCCACGATATATAAATGAAAAGGGAGAAAAAAAAAGTTTTCCACCCTGCGGAAAACTTGTCGTAGGTGTGAATTTTGTATCTTTGAAATTCAACGAAAATTATACCGTGAAGAAAAGTTAGAATCGAGTAAATTTCTAGATAAGGACCTTACAAAGTGGTTGAGTGTTTTTCGTATTCTCAAAATTACTGAAAGAAACGTTGGCTATTCAGAAATGAATTTTCATTGCCTTCCAACGATGCAAACTTTAACATCAGCGTCATTTTTCGCCTCTCCGAATCGTACGAAAATTCGACCATTTCAATTTGAATTCGCTTTGATCAAGACGTCAATGAAATAGCACTCGCATTGATTCGCACGAAATTTATGAATCGTAAATACGTATTTTTTTTTTCGACGCGTATGCACCTTCCGCCCACATCGTAAATTGTCTCTAATTACGGGGCAATTCGAGACGTGAAAAAAGTGTGTTCCGTTAGTCACTTGAAGCCTATCGATCGTAACGAAAGGTGTAATTCGGACGTGCAAGTTGAACGTCGCGACGATCAATTTGACGGGCGGAACAACGAATGCGTTCGCGATTTTTTACCGGGAAAGACACGCTATCGGCCGAGAAAGCGATTTCTGAAGTTCTCGTGATACGACGAGACTACAGCAAGTGGGGTACGATCGCTCGATGGATCAGGCGCATCTGATTAACCCCGAGCGAGCTCTCGAGAGGCACCGCCGGTACTAAATCGTGTTATACCCACTCCGACGTCGCTTCGTGACATTCTCCGTTTCTTTGTCTCTTCTCTCTCCATTGCTCACTCTCTCGCACTCGTTCTCATACGTTACAGACGCTCGAGTCAATTGCAAGCTCAAATTTGATGATACTTTGCATTAACATTTTTGATGTTCGCTTCCGTCTTGTTCGCCTGGCCGGCAGGTGGCGTCAACCAATCAGTTGAGTCCAGTCAGGCGAGTGGCGTCAACCAACCAAAAAATGCATTTTTTCACATATTATTGTATATCGACAAACTTTAGTGCTTTTGATCACGTAGAGAAGAGATGATGTTGAAGTTCGCATCGTTGTAATGCAACGAAAGTCCATTTTTCCTCCATTGCACTGCAAAAACTAGGCGTGTTCGACGTGTGTTCAAATTATGTAGAAGTAACACAACATAAAGGCACGCGTTGCCATATTGATTCTGCCCACTTATGCATTTGCTAACACTTAATGCGTTAAAATTACACACGCGAGTGTGCAAATTTAACGCATTAGATTATTACACACCTTCGTAGCTGTCCCCATGAATAACACACTTATTGGAACATACATGAAGTGTGTAGAATCAACATACAAGACGCATATTTACACCAATTGAACTAAACAATACACGTTGATAGCAACACACGAGCAAAAATAACACGGGAAAAAGCAACACAGTTTACGTGTGTTAATTGCGAGTTATTGATCATATGTTTTAAAAATTACCTTGGTTACGCCATCACGTGAAACTCGTTAGTTGGTTTGACATTTATTGATTGACCGGTTAACGAGACCACATTTGATCTTCAATTAACCGGTTAACGGATTCAATTAACATCTTAGTAAACACACACAAGCTCTATAATAAAAATTGTGGTAGCACATCGCAATATACGGGTTAAAATACCGAAACCCATGGTCAACAAATCCATCGTGTGCCTACTCGTATCATACTACATCATCATAATGTATTTAGAAAAGACAACTATCAAAACTGTAAATACATAATTAACTTTACAATTAATATAATTAATACAATAAACACAACGTAATGTATAAGTAATCTCCAATAAATACATATATGATGACGGTGAAAAGCTTTGTCATTGAATTAATTGTTCCGACGTATCCCATGTATATGCAGTACTGCAAAAAGAAGTGTGTTGTTTCTCCACACTTCGAGTGTGTAAATGGCTGCAGACACGTTTTACACATTTTAACGTGTGTAAGAAAATAACACACATAAGTGTGTTGTTTGAACGCCTATATCCATGTTATTTTTACACTGTCATTTTTTGACACAAGTTGAAACGTGTAAAACGTGTCTACAGCCATTTACACACGTAAAGTGCATAAAAACAGCACACTTGTTTTTGCACTGTGCTCTCTGTTATTTCGCCGATTTGGCGTACGACAATGATTGAAACGTTTTTCTTTGTTCTTCTGCAATGTCCACGATCTTAATCTAGCAAAGAAATCATGAATCATAATGATAATAAAGAAATTTAAAAAATAAAAAAGTCCCTTCGTTCCATTGCAACGTTGCAAACTTCGACGCAATGACAACAGACGGATATATTTTGTCACTGTCAGATAATTCTTACGATCGACCCATTAAAATCCATAAATTAAATTGTGAAATCTGCGGGTATGCCGTCTAGGTCATTCTTTCGGTGGAATAACTTGTATCAAATCAGGTTTATCGTAGACGAAGCAAATCTTTGTTTAGGGTAGCCAAAAGATTCAGGAACATTCGATCGCCGGTCGGCGATTGCTTAAATTGTCTCATTTTTCCGCAATGGTATTTTCTCCTTCAACGTCTGATGCAGCATGGACCTTTACTACTTCGACGGAGTATTTACCCGGTCTCGTTCGCGCGCCGTCTCCAACGGCCTGAACGAATGAGAGGTTTTCGAATAAATGGAGTTATAAACAACCGTCCGTATGATCCGACGATGAGCTCGCCGACATTGTCTCGAATGTACGCTCGTTAAAAGTCCATTTGACACACGCTCTAATTAGATTAATGACGTTAAATATCAGAATCACAGAATTGATCGATTCTTACGCGTTACTCGCCTATACCGATTTTCTATTTTTTGTTGCAAGCTTCGTTATACAAGTGCTGGATCGGTCCAATAAAGCTCTTCATACGCTACCTTGCCATGCAGAAACTAAATATAGGAAACAAACTTTCCTCGTCGTTGTTATTCGCGAAAATTGGCTCGTCTCGGACTCGTTGCGATTCCAAAAGTCGTGCGCGCGTTACGCAGCGAGAAACGGAGAAACACACAATTTTCTGGCAATGAATGAGAAACTGAAGGGTGCGCGGTTGTGTCGCGCGAGCGTGCTTTGCCTCTCCCTCTCCCTCTCTCTCTCTCTCTCTCTCTCTCTCTCTCTCTCTCTCTCTCTCTCTCTCTCTCTCTCTCTCTCTCTCTCTCTCTCCCTGAAAATAGTGCACTGATTCAGAATCTAGGCTTCTCGGAAAGCGCATTCGAGCAAGTGATATAAAACGAAAACTTGGCGCGCAAAAACGTAATCGGTTCGTCGAACTCTCGAGAGTCCGGGACGACGCTAAGGAAAAACCACAATGTGTATCTCTCCGGCGGACTTAAATAACCTGGAATTCCTCAGCGTGCTTATTTTTCAGTATTTGTTTTAGAAACGATGAATTTTCGAATATTTGACCGGGGTATTCATTCGTTTTTCTTTGCGCCCACTTCATTTATTTCTTTCCTATTAGCCGGACGCATAGACGACCCGTGCAGAAATTGTCGAATGGGTCCATTGGATTCCCATATCTGTACCTAATTCCTGATAGAGATCTAATGGGTCATCGCATTGGATCCCTTATACTAAAACGTTACGCTCGTATATTGGACTCTGATCGCGATTCTCCGTTGGAATCCAATGTACGAATGCAATATGAATCCTGAAGGATTCTCTTACATTATCGAACAAGGCACAATCCGATCCTGGAATGATATTAGGAATTGGCGGTTGCTAAAAGAATATAAATCTTATCTTTAAAAAAGTACTGATCGCATTGAAAAGTATATGTTAAAAATCTATTTGAATTGCATTACTATACGGAGAAAACAGGGGCCTCGAAGTTTAGAATTAATACTATGCATCTAACAAAAATATCATTAAATATCAAAAAGTATTGAATGGAAGATAAAAATTGTAATCATGGTATAGTAATAATGAAGAAATTTAAATTTTAACCTACGATATGGCACGTAAACTGATACAAATAATACATTTTATTCGGCGTATTGTGATTTTTCGTAGTATACAAAAAATATTTTGCCCACGTGATCGGAACAATTAGTTTCCAGTATTCTACGAAAAGTACGGTATAAAGAGTCACATTTGACTAATAACTTCGTAATATTTTTCGCTATACGCCGAAGATTTATGCTATGCGTATAGTGAAATCTATACATACACGAAGATCCATGCTATACGTATAGTAAAATCCATATGAAAATATAGCGTGTAATAAAGGTTGGTATTTTACAAAGCGCGCATTATTTTTACTATACAGCATATAGGACTCGCGCCTATGCGAGAATAGTTTCAAACGTATATGCACGCATCATTTTTGCTATACGGTGTGAGAATCATTTTTACACTTCTAAAACAAGTCTTAGAATTCCGAACTGGCAGTTAACTGCTATACTTTTCTAGCACTGAATATTAGAATTCTGGCAACCAGTGTTAGAATTTGAGGCCGTATTTTTCTCCGTGTAAAAATTTATTTCAAGTATCGTTTGTTATTTATTTTTTCGCACTGTAACATAATATTATCACACGTAGACGCTCAGGAAGCGTACAGCTTATGTTTCAACACACCGAGTGTTTTCTCGCGACTTTTCACATATTTTCAATTCGAACGTGGTAAGAATTCTCAAACGGCGTTCATCGAGGTACATCGCACAATCCAATTGGATCCCAATGAGGACGCCCTATGTGCAGTGGCCCTAACAAATGCCTATAGAGATGATGGTGTTGAAGTTCCCATCGTTGGAACGCAACGATAGTTCTCCTTTACATTTTTATTTTCTTATTTTTACTATTATACAAGACCGTTTTCTTCGTAGATTTATACAGTAGATAATCGAATAAGTATCTTGAAAAATTATCGTGTGATTCTTTTAGACCAAATATATCGAAATATATCGAAGGAATTCGGAAGTATTCATACTCGTTGCGTTCCAACGATTTAAACTTCAACCTCATTAAACATGTACATGCATCCCGCAACTTCCCAACACGTGTACGGGAAATTAAAAGGATATATTATTTTCGAAGATCCAACGAATTCCGGTCGAGAATTTCAAATAAAAAATGTTCAAACCACGTAAATCGGGAAATATAGTAGCGCGGAATCCACTTGCATTGTAATGCGGACTCCCTATGTGCGGCGTCCCTATCAAATCCCTACAAGCATGTGGAAGGACCCGAGGAACCCAACAAACGTCCACACAGGACCTACCGCAGGTGTCTGGAACCAGAGCATTTCCGAGCTCTGTTATCCTCGTCATCGGTTGATTCCTTGAAGTAATCACGTCTGTAAGCTCATAAATTTTTTTTTATCACGCTTGGCTGCCGGTGACAGAGCGCGTGTGTCTTGATCCTTTGAAACATATCATTTTGAATAATGTATCGTTCGCGCATCGTGGCACTAACGAATAGTTCCTTCAACGCTTCTCTTCCAAGCTTTGAGAGATTAATGTAACGAGACAAATAACGCGTGTACGTTAAAACGAACACACACACGCGCATATATATACATGTGTGTGTGTGTGTGTGTGTGTGTGCGTGCGTGCGTGCGTGCGTGCGTGCGTGCGTGCGTGCGTGTGTGTGTGTGTTCAAACCTAACTTTATATTACGAGTATAGCCGTTGCTGCAATTTCGTCCAGAGTAGTAACGGTCTCCGAGCTCACCGGACGCGTTATACTATATCATGAATCCGCGGAGAGAGAATCCGAGAGAGAGAGAGATAGTAGAAGCGAGTGCATAAGCTCACGTACCGCGGCCAGTCGCTTAATTTAGCGGCTATTCGTTTGTCGAGATTTATACGGCCCGCCGAGAGTGACGCGGGACGGGTTCGGCGAGATGGAGTGAAGGGTTGGATTCATCGGAGGATATATATATATATATATATATATATATATATATATATATATATATATATATATATATATATATATATATATATGCGTGTGTATGTGCGCAGCGACTGCGCAAAACAGTCGACAACGTCCTCGTCCGCACGCCGATATCCGTGCCGGTGGCGCGCTCCGAATGTGTCCGCACGGTTCGGTCTCACAAACGTTCGAAGCCACAAAAAGCCTCCCTACGTATTGACAACCGCGGTGAGCAATTGCCTTGTTAATTACAAAAAATACTTGGAATTGGTGGGAGGTTTAGGGGACGATACCGTGACGACGTGGTCGAGCACAAGAGACGTATCTACCCGTGCGTTTAGTTAACCCATTGAAAGAAGAATAACTTTCACTAATAATACATGCATTCCAACAAGGCGTAAGAATCGCCATAAGAAAGGAACGAAAAGCCCTTGCCAATTGCATTTATACACCTCGTTGCTTTTTTGCTACAAGCTTGGCAAAAGGCTGACAACATTTCGCTACCAAATACGGGAGCTTGCTACGCACCAAAACGTTTTCCCCTGAAACGTGACAATGTCGCGACTCTCGACATCGAAAGAACCAACCATTTAGATTCGCGGATATTTTTTTTCTTGCCTAGTTTGTAACGAACTCGATGCAGGATGTATTTTTGCGATGAAAGGTAGAAGATTCTGGTGTGTGGCCCCTTCATGGTGGTACAAGCCCGTGGTGCATTGTCAAATCGCTGCTTTTTTGTGTGCTGCGGATAATGCACACAGACGTATTTGCATGAAAGCTCATGCAAGGTTGCTGACTATTGAGGCTGAATAAATAAACCCACAGTCGGGAGATTTGGATTGGGTTGGATTCGCAGTTGCATGAATATGGGAACAAGAAGCTGTTGCAGACATTTCGAAGATTAATATTGTATCGGCAAGAATAGCGGTAACCGATAGAAGTCTGAAGCAAAATATTGACCCTGTGAATGCAGGATCGCGGATTGATTAGTCATGCTGAGTAGATATGTATGAGCGATCGCCTGACGCACGCAGACAGTCCGTAAAAGTCGCTCAAGAATGACTTATTTGCACATTTATAGTCCATCGTGAGGGGACAGATGTTCCAAGGATGAATACGGCTTGCCGAGCTGTTTCGGCTGGTAGCCTGGGTAGAAGGGCAAACTGTGTCAGGTGTTATTCATCTGTATGAAGAAGCGATATGCCACGTGAACGGCTGTTAATCGTCGAAAAATCACTGTGTTTGTTTCAGCAGCAGAAATTCTTGAAGAGAACGGCCGAGGACCTCGAGCCAAGCGGCGGTGGCGGTGGCGACGGTGGTTTCGGCGAGCCACCGGTAAAGCTGCAGTGCACGCAGTCGCAGCATCAGCATCAGCAGGCACCAACGGGCGGTAGCGGCGGTTCCCATCACGGCCACAGTCAGCATCCGTCGGGCAACGGTTCCAACGGGGGACCGGGTTCTCAGGGTGGGGCGAACGGGAACAACGGTGGCGGTGGGAACGAGGGCCTGACGAAATTCTCGGTCGAGATCGTGCAGCAACTCGAGTTCACGACTTCGGCGGCGAATTCGCAGGCTCAGCAGATATCGACGAACGTCACGGTGAAAGCGTTGACGAACGCGTCGGTGAAGAGCGACCACGTGAATTCTACGGCCTCGCCGAAGTCGGGTCCGGACGTGACGACGTCGACGACCTCGTCGAGGACGCAGTCGGGTGGACCGGGCGGCGGGGGTGGTGGTATCGGTTGCGTCGACATCGGCAATCTGGTCGAGTGCAAGCAAGAGCCCGACAACGAGTTCGTTGATCTCGAGCAGTGCGCGGCCGCGTTGGCCAAAGACGCGGCGGCGAACGGCGCCGGTTTCCCGGGCTTCCCAGACTTCGGAGACGACACGGGCGACGAGATAATCACGTCGGACGCTTTCAAGGATCTTCTCTCGGAGATATCGGGCTTCGATCCGGATCTCATAAAGGACTTTGACTTCGACGACAAGAGCGTGGAGAGCCTGGGTGTCGGAGGTCCTGGGAACGTCGGAGGCGGTGGGGGTAACGGGGGTGGCGGGCCTGGTGGTAACGGCAATGGTAACGGTGGTCCGGGCAGTGGGAACGTGACGAACAACGGCCAGATCAAGCTCGAGGACGACAAGGACGCGGTGCACCAGCACACCAACAACGGGAACGCCAGTAACGGTGGCCCCGGTGGCAACAACGGCGTTGGAATCGGCTCGAACTCCAGTCCCGGTGCCCTCGGCTCCTCTCAATATTCGCCCGCCCGAATGCCCTATTCCGGGCTTGATTTCAAGTCGGAAATGAGCCCGGCCGCCCAGACCCTCAAACAAATGGCCGAACAGCATCAACACAAAAGTCAACAGCTCGGCCTCGGCGGTTTCAATCCCAACGCGGCCGCGGCTGCAGCTGCCGCCAGAGGGCCCACCGCGAGATCGCCCTACGCCGAATTCACCCAATTCGGCAGTTCCAACGATTATCTCGGTAGTCCCGGTAGCAACGGGCCACCGGGCAATCAGAGCCAAACGGCCACCAATGCCGCCTCCTATCACACCAAGAACAACGGCAACGCGGCCGGCTTTCAGGGACAACAGACGAACGACATGTTCTCCGGACAGAATCAATTCTCCGGGCTTGCCGATATGAAGAGGCCCCAGCAAAGCGGCGGCAAGCCGAACATGCTCGGACCGACCGGCGCTTACAAGCAACAGTACTCGCCCTACGGTAGTCCGGGCTCGATGCCGAATCACGGCAGCCCTGGTTACCCGTTACCTCCTAGAGGCTCCCAGGGTGGCGGACCGAATCAGACCGGCTCCCAGGGACCGTTCACCAGCTCGACACCGCCCAGACCCCCATCCGGACCTGGCACCTCCACTCTGCAGATCAACCAGGCGCAGCAGCTTCACATCAGCAATCCCGGACATCAGATACAGGTAAGCCTCGTCCGAATTTCACTGGGGGCGCTTTTTTCGGTTCCGCATGTAGACGCGGGACAGACTTACCAAATCGAAGCCCCTCAGCACTTTTTTTCCGTTTTTGCCACACCTTCGACCATTCCTCGCTCATGTGGAACGACACATTTCCTAAATTGGTTAGTCATTTCGGCGGTTGGGGTGTTGGCCGTTTCGGGAATAAGTCGTATCGAGAAGAACAAGTTTGAAGATTCCGGAAAACAAGTCGTGCGCGGGAAGTGCACGGGTTCAATTATCTGCTTTTAAAATCCAAACTATTCGAAATTTAGACTCGAAATTTGGACACAATATTCTTCGGATATTTGCAAATCAAAATGTCGAAGAAAAATATCGTTTTTTTTAGATATGATGTGGTACTCTCAATGGTTTGTGTGACTGGCACTCAACCACATTTTTACGTTTCGAAGCCGGACCGGGTTGATTATCCATGTCGCGCCTACCTTGTTCGTGAAATGCTTTTCAAAATCTTTTTGAAGTAGAGAAGACAGCGACACGCGAGAAATTTGGTTTTATCGAAGTTCATTTTAACAAAGATCCGTTCGTAGACCGACAAATGCGGAGAACGGCGAACCCCAAACTTCGCGCGTCGCTTTCGGCTGGAAATCCACCGAAATCATGCGCTCCACAATTAAAAGACTCCCAAAATCTGTTGACCTCTTGTGGTTCGGGCGCATCAAACTGCGATTGATTGATCACCCGAACCGTTGCAAACAGAACTAGCACAAAGTACAGTGGAAAACAATGAACATTGAACGCATGCCTTCAACCCAGCCTTCAAATATACAAGTCGACAATATTTTTCTAGAGCCATTTGTTTCTATACACCGATAGGCATCGGAAGAGTCATGCAACGTTTCCAATTACCAAAAAGTTAACTTTAGCTCCGTAGAATTGTCTTTGTGTATTTTTTCGTGATTTTGCTCCTTACATCGATGTTTTGTTACGCCGATCATGACCACCCGTCCGAGTGTACGGTACGCACTAAAATATTTGCGGTAACGTCTCTCGTGACATTTGCAGATCCTGCGTCATTCTTTGCGCTCTCCGTCAATTAGATACTGATGAAAGGCCCTCAGGAACGAGATGGAAGGAATATTGCCGATGCTGCGTGAATTGATAGTGAGAGGAAGAGAGAGAGAGAGAGAGAGAGAGAGAGAGAGAGAGAGAGAGAGAGAGAGAGAGAGAGAGAGAGAGAGAGAGAGAGAGAGAGAGAGAGAGAGAGAGAGAGAGGTGAGGTGAGGTGAGGTGAGGTGAGGTGAGGTGAGGTGAGGTGAGGTGAGGTGAGGTGAGGTGAGGTGAGGTGAGGTGAGGTGAGGTGAGGTGAGGTGAGGTGAGGTGAGGTGAGGTGAGGTGAGGTGAGGTGAGGTGAGGTGAGGTGAGGTGAGGTGAGGTGAGGTGAGGTGAGGTGAGGTGAGGTGAGGTGAGGTGAGGTGAGGTGAGGTGAGGTGAGGTGAGGTGAGGTGAGGTGAGGTGAGGTGAGGTGAGGTGAGGTGAGGTGAGGTGAGGTGAGGTGAGGTGAGGTGAGGTGAGGTGAGGTGAGGTGAGGTGAGGTGAGGTGAGGTGAGGTGAGGTGAGGTGAGGTGAGGTGAGGTGAGGTGAGGTGAGGTGAGGTGAGGTGAGGTGAGGTGAGGTGAGGTGAGGTGAGGTGAGGTGAGGTGAGGTGAGGTGAGGTGAGGTGAGGTGAGGTGAGGTGAGGTGAGGTGAGGTGAGGTGAGGTGAGGTGAGGTGAGGTGAGGTGAGGTGAGGTGAGGTGAGGTGAGGTGAGGTGAGGTGAGGTGAGGTGAGGTGAGGTGAGGTGAGGTGAGGTGAGGTGAGGTGAGGTGAGGTGAGGTGAGGTGAGGTGACGTGGGGTGGGGTGGGGTGGGGTGGGGTGGGGTGAGGTGAGGTGGGGTGAGGTGAGGTGAGGTGAGGTGAGGTGAGGTGAGGTGAGGTGAGGTGAGGTGAGGTGAGGTGAGGTGAGGTGAGGTGAGGTGAGGTGAGGTGAGGTGAGGTGAGGTGAGGTGAGGTGAGGTGAGGTGAGGTGAGGTGAGGTGAGGAGAGGTGAGGTCAGGTGAGGCGAGGTGAGGTGAGGCGAGGTGAGGTGAGGTTAAATATAGTACGATTGAAGGGCTGCGGTTTCGATATTTCTCTCTGTGTCACAGTGTATACCTTTTCTCTATACGGTCTCTCTCTCGCTTTCCCTCTTCCTATCTCTTACTCTTACTCTTACTCTTTCATTCTCTCTCTCTCTCTCTCTCTCTCTCTCTCTCTCTCTCTCTTGCTCTCTTTCTCTCTCGCTCGCTTTTCCTCCCTCTTTTGCTCGTTCTAGGGAAGCGTCGCTGCTTCAGCGCAACAAGTAGTTTTCTTCCCTTTCCCCTCATCATTCGTGATCTTTCTCCACCCTCTTTTCCTTGCTTCCCCTCTCTTTCTCTCTCTCTCCGCCCCCTTTCTCTCCGGCTTCGCCTCCCGCAATTTTCCTACTCCTTTCCCACAGATTCGTTTTACTCCTCTCGTTCGATCACCAGCGCCTTCGTAAAGCCACTCACGCTGCGGATATACTCGTATGCTTGGCCATACAACTGTGCGTACACATTGGTGTGCGTGTGCTCCCATAGAGAGCAAAACATCGATGATGGAGTGAGACCTCGTCGAATTCAACCCGGGCTTCCCAACAGCGAGCCCCCCCCTCTACCCGCTCTCTCGACGTCGCGACGCCAACGTTTGCTCGATTTAACCGTGTATGCTCCCGCGATGCAGTTCACGCGAGCAACCGAGAGCTCCTATGGCCACATAACCGTTCCGTCGATACGTCGCGTCCGCATGCGAAACGGAAGCCTTGAAGACGCTTCGCGTCAAGCTGAATCGTATTTATATGTGTATACATAAAATAGGCACAACGCAATTGCTGCTCTTCCAATGATTACGGCATCGTCATCATTGCGTCGTTGAAATGCGACGGAAATTCTTTTCTTATATTTTAATGATTCTAGAAAAAAAAAATTCTCAAACAATGATAGTAGATCTTTTAGTGAGCAGCTTGAAAAATTGTTGAGGGAGTTCATGACCTTGAAGTTTGCATCATTGGAATGCCACGAAAATGATTTTGTTTTTCTTTTGGGAAATTTGAAGGCAGATTGAAGCTGCCAAAATCACGCCAACTTTTTTTAGGGTTCTTACTTTGCAGTGTACAAGTCTGCGGGATATGATTTTAGACAAAAATGAAAATATGGGTTTGGTAAGAATTTTTGTTGCATTCCAAGGTTGCAGATTTCAATCCCATGGGATTTCAACAGCTTATCCAGTGCAGACATTTGTTGGGGGCTGCCCAAATCCTACTATGTCCCTAAAGGTAATTGATCTATCAAGAATCGTATCGATTTTATTTGATAATGTGGGAATCCTTTAGGATTGAAATTGGATTCGTACATTTGATTCCACTGGGGAATCCCGATGAGAATCCAAAGTACGAACGTGCCGTTTTAGGATAGGCTTCCAATGCGATGAGCCATTAGTCCCTATCAGGAAGTGGGAACAAGTATATGGGAACCCAATTGGATCTCTATGGCAATGTCTGCACGGGAAGATGTACCAAAAGAAATTTAGGCAATTAGCGAAGAATCACTTCCGTCACCCTTTAACGATGCAAATGCCAATCTCATGAATGATTGGAAGCATGTTGGGAAGAGCCTCCAATCGATACGACGTTTAAGTAACCATTGTTTCGCCGAGGAACTCTTCAACGTGCCGAGAAATCTGTCAATTATGCACGGAGAAAAAAATCACTAGGGTGAACTTATTTGTTCGCAGCTGGCCAACGAAATATTGAAGTGAGACACAAAAACGTTTGATTATTCCGAGTGTTCGTTACTTCGATGGGATAAATAATCCTTCAACTAACCTAATATTCCATTGTTTCAATAAGAAATTCGTTAGTATTCCCCAATGACGGATTCAGTCAGCCTAAGTACCCTAAAACGGGGCTACATTGACATCAAGGGTAACTTTGACAGTTTTTGGGGCTACTTTAACAGAGCGCCAAAATACGGTGCGCGAGAACACAGACTAATCCTTTTTCGACTCTTTTTTCTATCGTTGCTCAAATTTGTTGTTCGAGTTCATTACAACGTTGCTAAAGTGGATTGTCATGTTGCTCAAGTTGATTTTGATCTCAATGATACTTATAAGACTGATTGAGTGCCTATAACAGTACCCTAGGTACTTGATATTTTTATGTAAAGTGTTTCCTTAAGGCCTTAGACCACAGTAACGGGTATAAAATTATGTGCGCATTGAACAATTTTGTTTTCGTATGAAAAAGTAATTCACTCATAAAATTAATTATACATCTATTGTATGAATATCAAGCTGTTAGAAAATATATATATTTTTTTTTCGATGTACAAAATCGCCGACTACTAATATTTTCTTTTGTTATCTTTTTAGGCGCTCCGCGGCGTGATATTTGGCATCCACGATCTTAGACCTAGAACAAAAAACAAAAAATTCTCGTCAATCCACATTAGAATGCCTAGAGAAGTACGTCCGGAATTTAAAAAAATATTGTTTTATTCAAAAGCTGTAGGTATTAGAACTTAAGAAATGAATTTTCAGTGAAAAATTTCGTTATAACTGCTCATAACCTGCTCATAAAATGGAAAGTTTTTGATTAATCAGAAATTCCGTACGTGCTTCTCTGCGAAATGCAATTAGGAACAAAACTTTTAAATTTGAAGTCAATCGAGTGAAAATTGTTGAAGTTATTTGCCACGCCAATTGGAAAAAAGCTGTTTCGAGAAGTTTCGAGTAGTCGGCCGATTTGTGCATCGTAAAAAAAATATACATTTTCTAACAGCTTGACATTCATACTAAATAGATGTGCAATTAATTTGATGAATGAATCACTTTTTCATACGACAAAAATGGTTAAATTCACCCATGATTTTATACCCGTTACTGTAGCCTAAGGTCCTAATAAGAATGACAATTTGATTGTAAAAAATCGTTATTTTTCATTTAATTCCATGTACAAAGCATATATTATTATTATTTGTTTTATCAAAACGATGTCAAAGTAACCCCACACTCGCAGTTATTTTGGCACTTAAAAAATAAAATATAAAATTGCGGGACTGTGGTGGGGCTTGAATTTTGTATACATTTGATAGCCAAAGGACACATTGCTTCATTGCAGCGAAAAAAAGGTAGAAGTTAGGAGGTCAAAAAAAGTTACCTACAAAAAACTTCCAAAACTTGCTCAAAGTAACCCTATTTTTCGGTAATTTTTCATCAGTGTGTCATTCGTCATTTTTAATCCCCAATGTTCCTTCGTACGCGTCCCTTTGACTTTTACCCCGCAGAGTTGACACCACGTTCTCCAGTTCCTCAGATGCAACCGCGGAGTCTTTACCTCACCCACTTGTTTCCCAATGCGCTGCTGCTTCATAACATACATGAGCTAGTAACATTCGGTGGCCAGGAAAATCGAACATGCAAGCTCGAACGAATTTCTTTGCTCTCTTTCTCCCTCTTTCTCGCCGTCTTCCCTGCATCTTGCAGTGAGTGCCAACGGTGATCGTATCTGCGCTCGTGGTCCCGCGCTTACAAACTCACCGCGTACCGGTGCGAGTTCGTAAAGCGTGTGCGCTCCTGAACCCCACCTCGTGGATAGTTAACGCCCGTCTAGCCGCGTACGCATTATTGCGTACGTGTCCCCGCGCGGCTCTCGTAAATCACCGCCGGAGCGCATTTGCATTTCAATGCGCGTGCGAGAGCGCAACGCGCCTCGATCTCCCTACGCTTGCGCACCGATCGTCTTCTCTTTCTCCTTTCGTTTTACCATTTTTGTTAGTATCACTTGTGTCTTTCCTGCGTATCAGCGTCTGCTGCTTGAATTTTTGTTCTTATTTTCCCACACGTTGAACGACTTTTTCACCGTCCGCAATCGTTATCGGTATCATTGTTGTAGACTCGTGCAAGATGAAAGTTTTCACTTTGTAGTCGACGAGAGTGTTACGAGCTCGAACGCCCGGTGGGTATATCCATTAGATATTTCGTGGCGTCTTTATCGTTCCCGACCGGAAGTTCTCGAATTGTTCGCGAGCCTCGAAAAACGCTTTCGACCACGAGATTATATCGCCTCATTCGTATACACGCGCACACCGATTCGATCCCGTTCCATTTCTCTTCTTTGCGTTTCTTTGGTTCTTTCAACGGCACGGTCTCGAGCCTCTCTCTGTATCGTCGTCACCATACCGCATAGCACGAATCCTGCTCTATATGTGTGTAGATACATCCTTGCATATCTACGAACGAGTATGTACAGGGTGTCCCAGAACTGAATGCTTTCTCTGAAATGGGAGGTTGGGGGTGAAATTCTGAGTCGATTGATATAAGCATGTGTGGGTCTCAGATCAACCCCTGAATTGTTATTCATTTTTGAAGTCGGGCCAATCAGGTGCGTCCGATTTAAAAAATGAATAACAATTCAGGGGTTGATCTGAGACCCACACATGCTTATATCAATCGACTCAGAATTTCACCCCCAACCCTCCATTCTAGGGAACGCATTCAGTTTTGGGCACACCCTGTGTGTGTGTGTGTGTGTGTGTGTGTGTGTATGTATATATATATATATATATATATATATATATATATATATCTCAATAGAAATGTGTACGTACCGTAGGAACGACCGGGCGGGCCGTTGTCAGATGCAAATGTCCTCTGATTACCCAACGACGAACGGCCAGCAACTCTTTGTATTTACGATTTTATGTAAATTAACTTCCGCGCCCTGGCCCTCCTCACGCTCGACCGACCGCTCCTTTCACACAGGAAGTCTCCGATGACGACGACGACGCCGACGACGACTTTGCATCGTCTCCGAGCGCTCTTGTCTCGCGCGCTTTCCTTCTCCAACGGTTCAAAGGTTGGACATATTTTTTTCTCTCTATTTGGCTTAATTAAAATACGTTCTCCATCGCATTAACGGGGTCCTTCTGAGGACTTCACGCCAAAAAAGAACAAGGTTGAAATATAAAAAAATAGGAACGGTAAGCGAGGAATAGGGATCGAATCCCATTTACAAAAGAGAATATTTATACCGGACCGCGAGTATCCTTAATTCTACGATATTAACATTCCTATCGTGGCCCTTGTAGTGGAATTCAATGAAGAAAGGTGAATCGACCCGTCGACGATCCCTGGGATTATTATTACCGAGTGTCCGTACAAATATATTCACATAAGCGGAAAAAGGTAATTTCGGAGACTCAACAGTACACTAGTAGAATTAATTCTGGACACTTTATAAAAATATCAACATCTCGCATTCATTGATCAATGTTATGTTATAATCGCTTATATTTTATATTCTTATCAAAGTAGGCTTATTAAGGCAAATGTTAAGTAGAATCCTTATAATGGGTGTCTCAAAATGAGCTGATATTTTTAATTACGCACAATTTTTTTTGTGGTGGACATAGAGTACTTATTTTTGACAACTGGCATCAGGAAGTATTGAGGTTCAGTCATGGAGAACGCTGCATTGTTGCTACATAGTTATTTCAGCTGGTGTCAATTGGCCCCGAAGATCGTGCGGTTTGACACCATAGGACTTTTTTCTTTGGGGTTTTCTGAAAGGAAAAGTGTATGCCAATGATTCACAGACTATTCCGGAGCTCAAGAAAGCGATTGGACGCACCATTAATGAAATTAGTCCGCAATTATGCGAAAATGGTATTGCACATTTCGCCAAAATAGCGAACGTTTGCAAACAGGGATGAGGCGGACATTTATCGAATATTGTGTTTCACACATACCGTCCATGTTTGTACCTTATATTAATAAGAATACTCGTACTTTTCAAATAAATAATACGTTCTATCAATAGATGTAAATGTCAGGTCTTTTGGAGACACCCTATAGATCAATTTTAAAATCATTACGATATCATTTCGGCATAGCAGAATATTACATGTTCTTCATAAATATAAAAAGAAAACTAATTCCTGTTAAAAGTGTCCAGAATGAATGCCACTAGTGTATTAAAATCCCAATGTCACGTCAAATGTCAATGTCAATGTCACGTCAATGTCACATCACGTTTGGATGAATGTGGGCATATCTAAAAATGCAGGTCATTTCGAGGACCACCCTTAACTTGTAATCGCGAGTCACACTCCCGAAGCCGACGAGGTGTTAGGGTGTGCTCCCCGAAAGAGGACAAAAAAAAAACAAAACGATAGTGCAGCATTTGTCACCACCCTATATGCGATGCATGTACCGTCTAGATGTGTGCCTTGAATGTGGTGGACAAGATTGAATTTTGAAAAATGAACTTTTAAGTCACACCAATGATAAGAATGATAAAAAAATCAAAAGATATGTTTGTTCTCGAGATCCATGGTGTTTTTTAACGAATAAAGCCCATATTCTTCACAACTTGACCATTTTTTACTCCAAAATCGACCCTCTTCACACGGCAGAATAAATATCTTTTTTGAAACGCGCACCAGGCGACTATTTTTTTTTTACGAAAAGGACTATATCTACGGAGTATCAGATTAAAATTTTTGGTAAAAATATTGATAATTCGCGGAGTTATGATTGTTTAGTGAAGAAGTACTTTTTTTCGTTTTCGTCTGTTTATGAATTAAAAGAAATATATTGCCTTTTTATTGCTTATTAATGAATTTTTCGTACGTCATCTACAATGTTCAAAGCATGTTCAGTGAATTTTTTAACCTTTTTGGATACATAGTTTGGTCACAATACCGGTTTGAAAATTGACTCGGTAGGATCAACCCAGTGTGACCACCGTGATAAAAAAGGGAAGTGTGACCACGAAGGGTTAAAACAAAACTTGACGGACCGTCCTCCAAGTACGTAAATGTGTTTCATACGCAAAACTGTTCCGCAATATTCATTCTCCAATATATACATATAGAATTATATATATATATAATCATTCCGGTTTTTATGCGTCCGTCAATGGCTGACGAGACCCAAAATTTCGTAGGTAGTTTTACCATGCACTCCAACACTACAATTCGGGGCCCTAAAAAATTTTTACGAGCATTACGTTTGAACACGAGATTTTCCACTTCATCGCGACTTCGTGGCTTTTCACAGTTCACAAAAGGATCTTCGATCCCCAGACACACGACATTTTTCGTCCAGATCTCCGATCAGGAATTTTTTCAAGTCTCTCCATCGAGATACGGCTCGAAGGAAACTCGCGCTGTGCGCTCCCGTGCTCCGTTTCGTTGACCCTGAGTTTCATCTATGCAAAACAGACCGCACCGGGCTTTATAATTGATGAAATATTCAAATTATTGCCGAACAAAGCGCGCTCTCTCGTACTGGCCGAAGGCGGAAAAAAAACGTAGGACTTTCCAGGCAAGAACATTCGAATGATAATCGAGGACTAAATTTCGTCCGAGTCACCCCGAGACGATACACGTACGTATGCAGAATCGTTATATTATACAAACAGACCGTATATACTTGAAAATCGATTTGTGTCGCGTGCATCACAGGATACCGATTGAAGTCAAACGCCGTCGAAAAATCGGTTCTCGACGGCTGAGAAAAAAAGGTCAAACTCGGAGACGTAGACGAGCACCAACGATGAACGATCGTAGATAACGATTCTACGATTTTGAATATATATTTAAACGTAATGAAATTTGCCGAACAGAAGAATAGGACGCGACAAAAAATAATCTTTACGCACGAATGATCATTGTTCTCGTAAACTTGTTTTTAATTTCAATCGAGTCAATTTTAGGCGAGCAAAACGGTGACACGACCTCTCAATAAAAACAAAATTTGGATCACAAATTTCAAGTATAATAACATTCATTGGGTGCAAATTGATCGCAAACCTTACAAAACGTGCTTAAAATTATTCAAAACTGAGATAAAACACATAGAAAATCTATTATTAGTCATAAAATTGGCAGTAAACACCTTAACGAAGCGAGTTGTTGTTCAACACCTTGACATGACATATGCCACTGACAGGTTAGGTGCCGTTGCCAACACAAGAAAAAATAAAACAATTAAAAGCACTCTGCGTACTCTTTGGTAGAGCGCACTCTTTCCCGGCTCTACCCTATGACGAAAAAATATCAGGCAAAAGAAGCTGTAATTCAAAATTGTCGAATATGAAGACACAGTGCTCTTTTATTTATTTTTATCTATCGTGGTCTCAATTAATTCCTGAGTTCCAACGTATATCCTTGCGGATTTTCGCGTATTACCCTTCCCAATTGAACCCTTCCCTATCACTCCCTACCTGCACTTCGCTAATCCAACCTAACGTTCCGTTGTGCCCACAGCCGTCTTAAGGATGTGCCGTACATTCCCTACCAAAAGTGAGTTTCGGTGAGAATTTTGAGTACTTTGCTATAAGATTAAAATCTGAAAACATCAACCGTACTGAAGATGCTAAGAACATTGGATTCGAATAATAAGAATACCGAAAATGTATAAAGAAATAAATGGTTCAAAATAAATTAATTGTTAAAAAAAAACAACATTGTTAAAGACAAAAATTTGTTAAAAAAATCGCCGGTAAACATGATCTTTGGTGACGTTCAATTAATTATGACATTTTTCTGAATACATATGATTTTTTTAAAGAATTTTCTCTCTATTTCGAAAAACTGGTTTTTGGAATTTTTCAGAGGCTGTACCTATGGCACTGTTCGTTCAATATCCCGGAGACACGTCTTGGATTTAATATGGAACATTACTCAGAAAACATATTGAAAATTTGTGACTCTTCATCCATTTTCTTTAGTAAAAAAATCTAAAGTGAAAATCGAAAGAGAATTCTAAAATAAAATCATATTTATTCAGGAAAATCTACGAATTCATTTTATAATATACAAAAAGTAGTTCACCGGACATTTGTTGAACAATTTTTTTTGATCAATTTACTTATAACTTTTTTGCATTACATAAATAAGTACGGAAATTAATGTTCTCAGGATTTCCAATAAGGTTGACTTTTTTAAAATTCTAATCTCATCGCAAAATACTCAAAATTCTCGCCGAAACTCACTTCTCGTAGGGAACGTATGGGCAATACATCCTTAAGGATGTTGAGTCCCAAATCGGAAATGATGATAAAATTCTGAAAATTTGGTATGTTTTTGTATGAAGTATTTCAGAGGACGTGTAAAAATTTCACGGCAATTAGGAAGCTCGTTATTGAACAATTAACATTTACAAATTAAAGGCTGTCTTATGGAAACTGATGTAACTTTGCAATAAGTTTTTTTTTGACCTCTCCATTTTGTAATATCTACAATATACTGAAAGCAACGGAAACAAAACGAAGTTTATTGATAAATTTCTTTTTATTTCTTTTAAAAATTGTTCTTAACAAAATGTTAATTTTTTAATAACGAGCTTCCTAATCGTCGTGAAATTTTAACACGACCTCTTAAATACTTCATACAAAAACATACCAAATTTTCAGAATTTTCGTATCATTTTTTATTTCAACCCTTAAGGAGGTTGAAGTAATGATGATAGAATTCTGAAAATTTTGTATGTTTTTACATGAAGTATTCAGGAGGTCGTGTAAAAATTTCATGACGATTAAGAAGCTATTTATTGAACAATTAACATTAACATGTTTCATAGGGACTCAACATCCTTAAGCTACACTATACCGTATTTACTGGGAGAACGGGGAAACTGTGGAAAACCCGTAACGGTATAGACCGCCCCATTTTCTTCTTGGCGTTGAAGTTTGCATCGTTGGAACACAACGAAAGTTCTTTTCAACTTCTTATTCTCATGATTATGCAAAATTCGAAAATTTGTGCTAGATCGCTAAATAAGAATCCTAAAAAATGAGTGATTTTCGTAGCTCAAATCTGCCAAAGGAAATTCGGGGGAAAAAATCCATTTCCGTTGCGTTCCAACAATGCATACTCCAACGTCGTTATTCTCCTGATTCTCTAGCGCACGGACTCTTGTACTCAAGTGTCTCCACCCAGGGTCTCAAAAGTATGGGCCTTCCGCTTACTGGTTTGATGCGCCAACCGGTGCACGGCTAAGCGGTCAATACCGCTCCGAGTATTGGCCCAACACACACAGTGCTAATTTATCCCGATAAAAAAAATCAAGCCAACGAAGTTGCAATTTAAAATTCTCGAATATACGCACACTGCTGATTTATACCGACGAAAAAATTCTCGAAACCGTTAGAGTGGGATTAGGAAAAACTTTGGAGTTGAACTTCCATAGGGCGTTTCCACGTCCAGAAATATCTCTATCCTTCATCATTCACCGGCAAAGGCTTCCGAGTTTGCGGAAAGTGTTTTTTAAAATTTATTTTGCGAAATTTACTCTCATTCTCGCAGTTCCCCCATTAGCGCTCTCTCTCATTATTTATATATATATATATATATATATATATGGGAGAGGCTCAATCAGCGATCGATCTATCGCTGCGTTACTCATTTTTTTTACGCGATCGTCTTATATAAAACATAAGAGAAGACCAGAATGTTTCTGATCGTGACGTAAGGCGGACGTGTATCGATTATTTCTCAATTAAACTATCCTTTTCATATTTTTTGAGTCTGAGTTCTTTATTTCTCCCGTGAATCGATTTGAATCCTACATATGTATATATATATATATATATATGGTTCAAACTTGTACGACTTATCGCTGCTTACTTCGCGCAAACGTCGACGAGAGCTGCGATATACCATATCCATACTACGACTCGAGAATCTAGCACGATGCCCGATCCGGATCACGCACGCTCCGCCATATGCATACATGCATACTTATGAAGAGTGCTAGCAGAGAAAGGGTCTTGACTCGTGATATTGGACGCGTAAACGCCGACGCCAATTGCGCCCGTATGGCTGCTAGTGATTCTGACGGTTGTGTGGGACGTGTATATGTGTGTATGTATATATATATATATATATATATATATATATATATATATATATATATATTGGAGTACATACGTACTGTCAGACACGGACAAACGGTAGGAGACGAGCAAAGAGAGACGTGCTCGTAATACGCTCGTTTGTGTGCGTTCGTTTGTACGTTTTGTATATCCGCCCGTTTGTCCATTCGTTCGTCCGTTCTCGCAGTCGCGCGGTAGCATAATGTATAAGACACATTCCACAATGCTAACGTATATAACGCGCATGAAATCGATACCCATGTCCCTAGAGTTTGTAACACACATCGTCTGAGTCGCGACGTCGAGAACGAAAGTGTGTGTGTGTGTGTGTGTGTGTGTGTGTGTGTGTGTGTGTGTGTGTGTGTGTGTGTGTGTGTGTGTGTGTGTGTGTGTGTGTGTGTGTGTGTGTGTGTGTGAGTGTGTGTGTGTGTGAGAGAGAGGGGGTGGGGCGGGGCAGGGGCAGAGGAGAAGCAGTGCGTACGGTTGTCGCCGGAAGAAAATTTGCATCCCTTTGCATATCTAATCATTACAATTTTCCTTGCACCGTGTGCATTGCGATTAATGTTGGAAATAAATTTTCGCCGTTGCTTTTCGCGAACGAATAAATGTCGTGAGCATAAGTCCAAGATGACGAAGCTTCTTGCGTCGTTGGAATGCAATGAAAATGATGTTTTTTCAATTGACCATTTTTTCAATCCGATTGGATTGGATCTACGCAAATGGTTGTTTTGGGAATTTTTCTCGGTGATGTAGAAAGTGAATGACCGGAAGAAGAGTTTGGGTGATGATGATAATGAATGGCTGGAAAAACGTAGGATTTACTGCACGCGCTGAGTATGCAAACTTCGATCGAGTAGGAAAGGGGTTTCATGTTGTTTATTTGAAGTGCGGAGAAACTTTCGGAGGATCTTGTTGGTTGATAGTTGAATGGACGACAATCGCATCGAAGGGGTGTCCGTCACTGGTACACAGGCAACGGAAGAATTATTTCTAGGAAACTTTCTCGGTACCGACAATTGCAAGCGAATTGTCAATCGGTTAATTAAAAAGTGTAACTGGGTTTGTTTGGGTTTATATCGCTTCTGCATTCTTCGAGGTTTGTTTGGGTTTACACGGACTCTGGGTTTATTCAATTTTATTTGGGGTTTGCATCGAATCCAGGTTTGTTCGGGTTTACATAAATTGTAGGTTTGTTTCGCTTTGTTCGGCTTGACAAAGGTTCGTCGCATCGTTCTTTGGGACTGTTGGATTTTTTTATACATAAAACATTTTAACCCCCATCCGAATGAATCGAAAATGTTGTATCGTGTGCGCTATTAAGGCGGGCAACCACTTTAGGAGACCGAAAATTAGATGATTTTTTGGATTATTTATATTGTGAAAAAAAACGGAAATTTCCGCAACTCTGGCAATAATTTATTTATATTTTCGTATATGTCTGGCTAATTTTTCAAGTTATTTCTTGCATTACTTAAGGTGTAATCCGATGTGTCCCTTGGCGTGTCCTCATCGTCGTTGTCGATTTGGGGGAATTCTGCAGCTCGCAATTCGCATCTGAAACAGTCCAACAAATTTTTCTACTTTCTTGAGATGTTTTTGAAGAACATAAACCTAACTTTCGAAAAAAAATCGAGGATTAAATGTTGCAACGTGTTTGAAAAATAAATGATCAGATTTTAGCATTTTCCCCCGGCATTTTGCAATAATAACTATGTTTTGAATAATCTAATCTTTTCCACTTTAGGTCCATGTTTCAAGAAATTATATTATTCAAACGTGTTCCAAATTTGAAGATGATCCAATAACTAGTTTTTGAGTTATGATTCCCGCGAACTGAACAAATGTTGTTTCGAGAAAAACGCGATTAACAGTTTTCGTTGATGTAAATCGTTGCGCTACCTGTTCTCACTAAATGCTCTGTCACTTGGTCACTTTTCAATATTTCAACTTGACTTTTTTTCACATATTCTCGAATATGTACACTCTGAGAAAATGCGAAATAAAATCGAATGTTTTGACCCGTCACAGTGGTTGGGCAGTCGAGCGCTTAGGAGTCGAGCGGAGAGTTTTAGTCATTTATATACATACCGTTAGAAGGAATCCGAATAACGTTTTGAAATTTTCAGGGTGTATTCTTAAGATATTTAGCTAACGATTTATGCAATTAAAAAAAAAAGATTTTTTGAAGCATCCAAAGTGATTGCCCGCCTTAAGGGGTTAGGCTACTGTGACGGCCCAAAATCAGGGTTATGTCAAAAAATCAATTTTGAAGGATTCGGTAAGTTGATCGACAAATCGTCCCGTCATTTATCTGTATGTATATTAACAATGTTGTATAACTAATTTCATTGAAAAATATTAATAATCCAAACAGTTATAAACATCTCGTGAAGGACCTTGGAACGTGATGTGCTCAACGGCGCACTTCACGTTGGCCACACAATTAAGCTCATACAGCAAGAAAAAAAGTTTGTTATTAAAATAAATAACATTGGCTGACAAGACCAAGCTTTTTCGTCATCGTGTTACAATCGTTAAAAAAAAATTGAATTTTTTTTCGATCATTCGAGAAAATATGTCATTATTATGGTTAATAATTATTAAAACTAAAATTTGGAGAAGAAAAACAAATTTCCTCAAGCTACGAGCGAGTGTTTGCCATTTTCACAGTAGCCTTACCCCTTAAGGATTTCTAGTTGACAGAAAACGGAGCCACGGTCTTTCTAACTTTATGCGCGCACATTGCTTTTTATTGCCGGCGCAGACCGGATAATTTATAGTTCTCCCATGAGACGGGAAACCCTAATACATATTGTTTTATAAGCAAGTAAAGGTATATGTGAATATTATAAGAGTTCCGATTTTTTACCTCGTGTTTTCTGTTTGCCCTGTGCGTCGATTGGTAAATTCGCTTTATCCGCTTCTCATCGCCTAATTGTCGAGCATGTACATCGCACCGTACGTGATTCTCGTGGCTTTCGATACGACTTAACTTGGGTTCTTCGCCAATCCGGTTGGCTGGCTAATTTTAGCTCGACCGTGACATCCCACCGGCGCTTTACTGTTCTCTTTCTTTCCCCTTCCAAGAGGGGGGCGCGGACGGAGAGAGAGAGAGAGAGAGAGAGAGAGAGAGAGAGAGAGAGAGAGAGAGAGAGAGAGAGAGAGAGAGAGAGAAAGAGAGAGAGAGAGAGAGAGAGAGAGAAAGAGGTATGCACCCGCGATTGTCTTCTCTTGAACTGCACAGGTGTTCATTGCCCGAGCTATCCCGAGCGAGCGCTGCAACCACGCAACCCCGAGAGTTTCAATTTCGTTGTTTGATTTTTTAAGTCTTCTCCTCCTACCTTCGAAATTAGGTGAAATCTCCTCAGCCAAAAAATCCCACCCGAAACTCAGTTAAGTATAGTCTTCATCGACACAGGTTTCCCACCGTTTCCCCGTGCGTTAGTGCAAACGCGATAGTACCTTAAGGAGGTACGATCACTTCCACGGGGTCAAAAAAGAGTCTAAATTTATCTTACCCACAGCTGCTTTGATTGATATTTACTTATGTTGATTATTCGTATTATCGAGTATAGTGTGCCAAATGTTGTGTTAAATGATGCATTTATTGGACGCGAACAAATAAAAACTGAAAAATTAAATGGTCAACGACTCGGTAGTAATCGTCGTAATAATAATATTAACATATCCACCATAAACACGGACCCAAAAACAAAAAAAATCAGCCGGAAACCTATTAAAATAGGCTTGAATTACCTCAGCGGAATTGACACGATAGGCAGAATATAATTATACACATTATTGATACGTAATAAATGATAAAACTGCACAAAATGTTGTTTGCATATTCTGTGGTGGCTTCTATTCAAATTAATTTCAAAACAAAGCTGGGTTATGTTCGCCAAACGCATCAGCTGTTGCTCGGGACCTTGCTAAGTCTGTGGCTGCTATTTCGTCGTTCTGACCATTTTCAACCGGAAATTGAAAATTTCTTGTAATGTAGTGCTTTAACTACACGGTGAAGATTGATTTTCTTATTTTTTACAATATCTGTTATATCTAATCTATCGAATTGCAGTTTTCCAACGGGTTTAGATGGATACGTACGCAGACAAACCACGATCACCGCACTTCCGGTTGACAGTCTCCATAAGACAACGTGCTTCGGTAACTCAAAGTGCTCGACTTTACAGTTTTATTGCGGAAAAACTAAACGGCCAAAATAGCTCAAATTTTGGTAATAGGCGCATAAAGTATTCGTCAAAATCATACAAAAATTTCAAATCCGAAAGTTGAATTCGTAGTAATGATCGTACCTCCTTAACTACGAATGACGTTGAAATGCAACGATATATACATTTGGGGTATCCTGTTACGAATGGATGATCCTGCAACTGTCGATAGGTCGGATCATGTCCTACTATATGCTGGAATTTCAGTTAAGTAAAAGTCCACGGTTTTCGTGATTTTGGGCTTCATGCTTTTTTTAGAAAATAATCATCTGCTTTTGGCTTTTCGCATCCCACTTCTGCAAATTATATGAATCGACAAAAACTCAACAACTTTTCAAAGTAGCACGATATGCGTAGTACATTTTTTTTACACCGCAGGATATTGAAGTCTGATGTTCGAATTGGTTTGTATGCAAATTCTGCATAAGATCTTTTTTCATAAAGGGTCCTTAATATTCAAGGTTAAAACGAAGACTTTTCTAGATACAATCAATAACCAAGAATATTTTTTCAAAAACTCGGTCAAAAGCATTTATCATTTGTAGAAGTGACATGCGAAAAACCAAAAGCAGATGATTTTCATATCGAAAACCGTGGGACTTTTACTATGCTGAAATTCCAGCATATAGTAGGACATGATCTGACCTATCGACAGTTGCAGGATTATCCATTCATAATAGGACCCCCTGTTTACAGTACGAGTCAAAAGTGTTCGATCACTTTGGATCATTGCAAAATTATGTTACAATAATATACTTCATTTTTAGAAGCATTTACTATCTTCGGAAAGTGAGAAATAAAATGAATGATATTTTACAAATATAATTTTGCATTTATCCAAGGTGATGGAAACATTTTGCTATCAACCAACGTGGTCGAACACTCTTGGCCGGTACTGTATGTGAAGACAATTGGACCAGAATATGCAAAAGAATACAAGTATCTCAATAAGCTCGACGCGCGCCCGCGCATTTTTGCAATCGAGCGCAGGCATTCTTTTCGTTTACCCACAGTGAGAGGAAACACTCGTTCGTAAGAGGCCGAACACGATCGTCTCTAAGACGGCGCGAGGTAATCGTGAAAGCAACGAGAAAGTCTCTCGGTAACACACAAATGCACAGCTCCAATTACAAATTGGAATGATACTCATGCATGTATACACATCTACCGTGTATATATATATATATATGAATACACAAGCAACATTGTCTCTACGTGAGCAACGGCCTTTTTTTGCCATCGCTCTTGAAGAAAGTTTCTCAATCCGAGAAATTCGAAATGCATCCAAAGACCCTTTCTTTTCAACGCTCGTTGAAACGCTCTCGGTATCCTTCGTTTGTATCGCTAGATTTTCATAAAACAACAGCCCTTGGTACCGATATCACGGCGTTCGAGCAATTTTGTTTTTATCCTCCTGTGAACACTTTTTTGAGATACAAAAGATTTTTCTTCGCGTCATGGTAAATTTTATTTCCTTTGGCGTTTAAGCGGAGTCGAACATTTTCAAAGCTTGTATGTCTCGTTTTGGCTGCAGACGTGACGAAAAAAGCTTTTTATTTCTACGTCGCACGGGGAGTCGATTCGATCAGACGTTCTTTGTTGATGGTATTTTGTCTTGTACTCACACACTCAAATATATAGCGGGTGCCCCATTTTCATCTTACACCTGATTTATCTCGAAAACTATTGCTCCGATTGAGTATTGAGTATAATAAAACTTTTGGGGTTCAAAGAGGCACGTTAAAAGACAATCTTTTTCGGTACAAAATTGGAAATGGCGACGTTGCGATGGCCGACATGTTATTTTAAAACGTGTTCATGCATTTTTTTTACCCAAACATTTATCAGGTCAAAAGTAACAACTTTTGTATTAGAAGTTTTTTGATAAGTTCATAATTGTTTGGCTAGAATACCATTTTTGACTATTTTAGCTATTCAGTTTGTTTGCGTTTGTTCGATAACCCAAACAAACCCAAACAAGGTCTAGGTCTCTGCCGCTCGCCACTTAGGCTGAAAATGGTATTCTAACCTAAAAATTATGAACGTTAACAATAAACTTTTCCTACAATAGTTTTTACTTCTGTCTTGATAAATGTTTTGGTGAAAAAAGTCCCATTTTTTTAAAAACATGGGGGTCATTATAACTTCGCTATTTTGAATTTTCGACCAAAACGTCTTTTCAACGTCCCCCTTTGAACCTTACAATTTTTATTATACTGAATACTAGATCGGAGTAGTATTTTTCGAGATTTATCAGGTGTAGGATAAAAATGGGACATCCGGTATATATACATAGCGGAGAAAATATTTTGAGGCCACCATATCTATCTAATGTTGATTTTCATCTGATCTCGTTGTTTTGAAAACGGTCCTGAAATTCGAATGTCTCAAAAATCACGTTACTCGATATATATAGGGCTATAAGCTTCTTATATTAGCTCGGTACTGGTAACTTTGGTTTCTTTCAATCTTCTTCGTGGAACTATCGTTCGTGCCTTCTGGAACTCATAACTATATGTACTTGATCCGAGGCAGATAAACAGAGCAGGGGTATTCGAAAATAGTTACTCTCTCAAGCGGCGTCTCTCTCTCTCTCTCTCTCTCTCTCTCTCTCTCTCTCTCTTTCTTGTAATGTGCAAGCACTCGTCAAGGCGAGCTATAACACCACACTTCGATATTATATTAGTCGTATTACCAGCGTTTCTCGTCCCGCATGATATGTGGAGAACCTTCGCAAGCACCTCGCATATGTGCGCGTACATCGATATATTTACGTGTATGTTTACATAGGAATCTTACACACACACACACACACACATATATATATATATATATATATATATATATATATATATATATATATATATACATGAATACATACATGAATATAAATAAATATATACAGGGTGTCCCAGAACCGAATGCGTTCCCTGAAATGGGGAGTTAGGGGTGAAATTCTGAGTCGATTGATACAAGCATATGTGGGTCTCAGATCAACCCCTGAATTGTTATTCATTTTTAAACGCGGGCCAATCGGGTGCGCCCGATGGAGCGGCGTACGTCGGTGAGCGATACGCGCGTAGAGTGGTGCCTGGCGGGAGCACCGCACCTAGAGGGACCACTACTCATCGGACGACCTAAGTGGCCCGCCTTTAAAAATTAATAATAATCTAGGGGTTGATCTGAGAGACACATACGCTTATATCAATCGACTCACAATTTCACCCTCAACCCTCCATTTCAGGGAACACATTCGGTTCTGGGACACCCCGTATATATATATATATATATATGCGTGCCAGGCAGAAATCTCGACTGCGAGTACTTCTTCCGTCACGTTTCTTCCACGAAGTTCTCTCGTCATTCGCCTCACCCTTCGGGTACACGTATTTATACGAGGAGACTCTCGCGTGCTTTACATTTTGCAAATAATCGTTTTGTCGAAACTCATAATATCGCACATGGCAGGAGAAACTTCAAAGGTGTCAGGAGAGATCGATCGAGTTGTCCAAAGATTAAAGAAGCCTCACAGATTTTTTGCAAAACTGAGGCAAACGAGAAGTATCACAAGAGAGGTGCAACGAGGATGGATCCTTGTATCCGTTTACGTTAAACTCGATATTCCGAGTTCCTTTGATACATCTCGTTCTTACGAGGAATATCAGCTCATTCGGATAGTCGTCGACTGGGGTAGTCCGGGGTTCCGGGGTGGCGCATCTCAGACTGGTTTATAATATAATTTTCAATAAAAAAAAGGAGATGAGAGCTTCTTACGCTCTGCTGTGGTTTAACAACTGATCCGGATGCTATGTAAGATTGATGAGGGGTGAGAAGTCATGTGTACGATTAGTTTAACGAAAACAAATACGAGGATCTATCCTCGTTGATGCTCAATTGTCATTCTTGTGTGGTTGAAGTTTGCATCGGTGGAATGCCTTGAAAATTCATACTCCTGAAATTTAAAAAATTCTTTTGGTAGAAGTTGCCTACAAAAAGCCTTCAACGATTCGTTGAGATATTTATTTAGAGATCTACACTATAAGTTGATAAAAAAGGCCTTTAAGAATAAAAGTAAGGGAAATAAAATGTAAACATTAAATTTCGTTGCGTTCCAACGATGCAAACCTTCAACATCATGATAAAATCAGTTTGCTGTAGATAAAATAAGTTCGTTGTTCCTTGCTAAGGTGGAAACGATGCTGTTGCTTATGCATACCTATAATAAGATTGCGGTTTGCATCGTTGGAATGGAATGTAATTTTTGGGTTTTTTTTTGTTGATCCAGTTTTTTTGTCGATTTTGCTACAAAAATATATCAATCACTTTTTCGTCCAATGCTTATTTAGAGATCGATAATTGAATTATACAAGAAAGAATCAATGGCATAATAGTAAGAAGAAAAGATGGATATCAAAAGAAAAAATCGTTGCATTCCAACTATGGAAACTTCAAAATCATTATATATTATATATACAGGGTGTCCCAAATGTCACGCAACATCTAACATGCGCGACTTACGCGCATTGTTGCGTGACATTTGGGACATCTAATATATATATATATATATATATATGTGTGTGTGTGTACAGGGTGAGGCACCTAAAGTGTTACAGAGCAATAGCACTCAAATTATTGATCATATTCAAAAATGGTCCAGACAAAAATTTCAATGTTCAAGAAGGCCGTCATACTGGATCACCCTATTTTTTTTATCGGTGGAGGCGCGGAAGCTAAGTCAAGGTCAACTCCACTTTTTTAATGGAAAAATATATTTTTTTCGATGACCTTGTGTTGTAAGTCGCTAAATTCGTCTTAAAATCGGTAATAATGTCATCGAAAAAAAATACATGGTTCCATTTAAAAGACGTGGAGTTGACCGTGACGTAGCTTCAGCGCCTCCATCGATAAAAAAAAGGGTGGTCCAGTATGACAGCCTTCTCGAACACTGAAACTTTTGTCTGAAACATTTTTGGATATGATCAATAGTTTGAGTTCCGTTGCTCTGTAACACTTTATGTGCCTCACCCTGTATATATCGCTAACGGAGTGGCTTTTAATAACTAAAACTTTCCGGACTTCTTGCAATAAAGAAGCAAGGCGTGTGCGATGACTAATGCGGATGGAGTATTTTCGAAAATGAAGTAACCAACGCAACATTACACACACACACACACACGCGCGCACGCACACACACACACACACACACACACACACACACACACACACACACACACACACACACACACACACACACACACACACACACACACACACACACGCACGCACGCACGCACGCACGCACGCACGCACACACACGCACGCACGCACGCACGCACACACGTGTGGGTGTATGTATGTACATATGGCGAAAGGTAATTTTGAAGACATTCGAATTCTAAGTTTGCTCTCATAGTACCCCTCATAGTAGCCCTCCATACTCAATATTATGTAAAGCCCAATGTCTTCATAATCACCTTTCCATAAATGTAAGTATATCTATATGAAGATCATTTAAACGACTCTCTTTTACCCAAAATCATCGGCCCGCTTGAAAAAAATTTACGATCTCCCTTAAAACAGCCTGTTATGCTGATAGCTAACATCACATGGATATAACGGGTTCAAAATGCGCTTCCTCATTACACTTTCTCATATATATATATATATATATATATATATATATATATATATATTCACATTCCCGTCAGAAGTGAAGCAAATTCGATAGTCCTATTTCTGGAACGTCCACGATCATTTCAGTGCTACTTTCGACTTGTGCGCGTGTATACGTGCACTCGCGCGTGCAAACCATTCTCTCGTGAGAGGCGTTGGCGCGGGAGGGAGCGAAAGCGCGATACTCTTGGAGTTATTTAACGTTGAAGCAGTTCATAGCGCGGAGAAGAGCGCATTGCAACGTTTCGGCGACATCAGCAACATTCGTTCTCTGCTACATACGCCGGTACATATATACCGGGTGGCCCGGAAAGTAACGTCCGTAAGGAAAATCTGGATGCCTCGTCACAGTCTATTTAAACACTATCCGAGTCATCTTCATGTGCGTTGTACGTTCTTGTTACACGTTTTCGAAGTTAAAATATATTTGTATTTTTCCCTTTTGCGTATGTACTTTCTCGCGATTTATTTTACGTGTTTTATCTTCATGATGCGCATTGTTGAGCAATAAATAAATTAGCAACTGAACACAATGTCGATATCTTAGATTTTGATTGTAAGCTAACAAAATTGATTCGAAAGAATCGGTCACTAAAGTTCGGATGTTAAAATACTCATACTAGTCTAAGAAGGAACATAATGCGGGAATGCCCGTACATTCGGGAATGCCCGTACGGGAATGCCCGTACATTCCCTAGCAAAAGTGAGTTTCGGCGAGAATTTTGAGTACTTTGCGATGAGAATTTTTTTTTAAATTCAACCATATTCAAGATGCTAAGAACATTAATTTCTGGTAATAATAATGCAAAAAAAGGTATAAGTAAAATGTTGAAAAAAAAATTGTTCAACAAATGTCCGGTGAACTGCTTATTTTGTATTATAAAATGAATTCGTAGTTTTTTCTGAATCAGTATGAATTTTTTTAGAATTTGCTTTCTATTTTTATTTTAATTTTTTTGATAAAAAAAAATGGATGAAGTTTCTCAAATTTTCAATATGTTTTCGGAGCGATGTTCCATATTAAATCCAAGAAGTGTCCGGGGTATTGAACGAACAGTGGCATAGGTACAGCCTCTGAAAAATTCCAAAAAACGGGACTTTCGAAATAGAGAGAAAGTTCTTTGAAAAATCATATATATTCAGAAAAATATCATAATTTATTTAATGTCACAACAAATTAAGTTCACCGGAGATTTTTTGAACAGATTTTTGTTTAAACACTTTATTTGTAAATTTTCGGCATTCTTATTGTTCAAAACCAATGTTCTTAGCATCTTCAATACGGTTGATTCTTTTCAGATTTTAATGTTATCGCAAAGTAGTAAAAAGTCTTACCGAAACTCACTTTTGGTAGGGAACGTATGGGCAATACATCCTAAAGTGTCCGTTTTCGATTTTGTTGAAACTCATACATGTAATAAAGCATTGAAAACTGTTAAACAAGTATTTTCTTTTATCTGCGGAAAACGGTTTTAAGGAGGGGAACCACTCCATAAAGAAAGATGTGTCGAGGGGTGGTTTTCCAGTTTCACACACAAACAGTCCACCGATCAGGATGCAACAAAAACCAAAATTCTTCTAATGTAAAGCGATGAAAAATCCATTATAGAAGTATTGAAAATCTTTCGCCCACCCTGTAGACAAGTGTGTGTATATATATGTATAAAGTAATCCACGTGAATCCGGTGGACATTTAATTTTTTAAATCTGATTCCATTGACTAAAAGACACCCTGATTTTTTTTACATTTTCCGAAACAACCCTTATACAAAAAAAAATTGTTTTTTCCGAAAAAAACGTCCCGATTTGAAAATCGGCAAAAGTTCCAAAAAATGCGTGATTATATGTAAAAATGTTCAAGCCATCACCCCCAGTGGAAGTATGATTTTTTCGTTAGCAGCAAAAATTGCTGGTATTTATTTCAATTGAAGTCGTATTCAGCATAGAAAAAATCATACTTCCACCTCGGGTGATAGCTTCAAAATTTTTACATATAATCACGCATTTTCGGGAATTTTTTTGGATTTTTCAATCGGGGCGCTTTTTCCGGGAAAATTTTTTTTGACGAAGGGTTGTTTCGCAAAATGTAAGAGAAAATTCAGGGTATCTTCTAGAGTCAATGTAATCAGATTTTAAAAAATTAATCGAATTGGCGGGGGTCAGGGAAAAAGTCAACCGCATTCATGTGGAATACCTCATATATATATATATAACATTTCTTATTCGCCGTGTTAGCTCCAGCGTACGCTATCGCATCTCGAGCTGCCGCGGAATGGGTATCTCGTGTGTGTGTCTCCTCACACCGTAAAACGAGCCGCTCTTGCGCGGATCTTTGCAACGAAAATAGACTCCAGGCTGATCCAGTGGCATCTGCGCGCGTTGCATGCTAAACGTCGAGCTGAAGCCTTAAATAATGCGTGTATATTATAATCGAGAGAGTCGTGAAGGCACGCCGAAGCGCAGCTCATATACACCACTTTGCATGCCGTTTTATATATGCGCGAAATACGTATGCTCGCGACAAAAAGTTCGCGTATGCAGATACACAAAATTTGTGGTAAAATCCGTTGTGAACGGTATTAATATGCACATCAAGTCTTGAATTTCCAGTGGAAAGTAATTTTTTGGGCGAATTACTATGTCTGGATTCGATGATATTTATTGACTTCATTTATTGGACAATTTTTAAGCCGCCCAACTGTGTACAGCGCTGCCGTACAGTTGGCGAAAACGTATTTTTACCGCGCAATATGAATTCACTATTCATTTTCAACGAAACCCTCGATTTCTATTTCTAAAAATTCGAAAATCATCGAATGCGCATGAAAACTCGTTTTTTCGCGTTTTGAAGCCACAATTTTGATTTGCCACAAAAACTTGGTGATATTCGTAATCTGCGGAAAATTTTCCATCGGATAGGCCCCTCGAGTCGTTTAAAAGTAAAAAATAATATTTCAACTCATTTCGCCACTTCGAAAATCGTTGGAATTCCAAAACTTCCAACAACCGTACCTTTGGTCCTATTTGCGTTATATGAATTGAATGGGGGTTTTTGAAAAGCATTTTTGTAGGCTTGATTCATCCCGATATCTCCATTTTTTTTCTCGTAAAGTCCACTAAAAAAGTATCCGAAAAAGATCCAAAAGGGTGTAATGGAAAAGTTCGCGAAAATTGGTGGGCTTTGAAATTCTGCCAAAAATCGTAAAATGATAGGGGCTTGATAAATCAAACGGCATATTATAGAGAAAACGATTACAACGAGGGAGCCCGCTGAGCGGTATATCAAATCGAAACGGAAAATAAATTAGCGACGATTGAATGAAACTATTTACATTTTTTTTGGCCGAGGTGCAAGAAAAATTTGGATTATTAATTATTTTTTTCCAAGTCTATGTCGGGGTATTTTTACCCTCTATGCATGAATTCATCACCTCCCACCCAACGGTAAATTTCTCTTAAAAATTATAAAATGTGTATGGTAACACGTTTCTCGCGTTTAGCCGGTGTAACGATCAGCATTTGACACTCGACGTCCGTGTAACAGATTTCCGTTGAGAACTTATGTACAATAACGAGTTCGGCTACCTCTAAGCCCAAAGAAATACGTAAAAACGCCGTTTCAGAATAAGTGGAAAACCATTGACTCACTGCGATCACTTGCCAGATTCAGAGCCGCAAAATCTTCGCCGTACCTTGCATGCTCGCTTTGTGACGAGCCTACGTGCGGATAAGACGTAACGATAACGCACAATTTCAGGTCACCGGAAGTTGTCGGTGTCTAAGGACTGTGACATATCAAGTGGAACTACACACCCGCGCCCCCCCACACACACACAGGGAAACGATATTTTGAACCCAATATATCTATGAGGTGAACGTGTTTTGAGGACGGTCCTTGAATGTTTTTGAAACGAATAATTGATATTGACGTCAGGGTAGTCTTTAATGTGATCTTAATATAAATATGCTTAAATCTATCTGAATGTGATTCTTGAGACATTTGGGTTTACATAATGTTGAGCATGGATACATCTGGCTAATATCAGGACGGTCCTCAAAGTCGAACGTGCCCAAATCACCTTTCCCCATGTGTATGTGTGTGTGTGTGTGTGTGTGTGTGTGTGCGTGCGTGCGTGCGTGCGTGCGTGCGGGCGTGCGTGCGTGCGTGCGTGCGTGCGTGCGTGCGTGCGTGCGTGCGTGCGTGCGTGCGTGCGTGCGTGCGTGCGTGCGTGCGTGCGTGCGTGCGTGCGTGCGTGCGTGCGTGCGTGCGTGCGTGCGTGCGTGCGTGCGTGCGTGCGTGCGTGCGTGCGTGCGTGCGTGCGTGCGTGCGTGCGTGCGTGCGTGCGTGCGTGCGTGCGTGCGTGCGTGCGTGCGTGCGTGCGTGCGTGCGTGCGTGCGTGCGTGCGTGCGTGCGTGCGTGCGTGCGTGCGTGCGTGCGTGCGTGCGTGCGTGCGAGCGAGCGTGCGTGCGTGCGTGCGTGCGTGCGTGCGTGCGTGCGTGCGTGCGTGCGTGCGTGCGTGCGTGCGTGCGTGCGTGCGTGCGTGCGTGCGTGCGTGCGTGCGTGCGTGCGTGTGTGTGTGTGTGTGTGTGTGTGTGTGTGTGTGTGTGTGTGTGTTTAAGCTACCATATTCTATTTAGAGATATAAGTAGAGAGTAAAAAAGGAAAGTTTAAATAGAAAAATGGGCTAAGGTTTTTTACGAGCTGACGTTTGAGTTTCGATAGACGACGCGCTTTTTTTTGTATCTACCGAGCGATTGTGATGTAGGTCTCACGTTCATCCATTTCCTTACGGTCGCGGACCTAGACGCAAGGCACTGCAGTGAAAAATAAGGAAGACTTGTTTACCATGTGTATCCGCAGATTGCGTAATGTATATAACGCGCATACATATATAATATACACGAGTACACACACATGCGTGTGCACGGGTTTACGACATATTTAAAAAATATTCGTTTATTTGGATCGAGCACGCGCTGCGGGTCCGTTTGATAGTCGTTTCCGTTCCAATTACGAATCGGGGATTCCACGGACTATACATACATACAAGTCTCATCGTTCTCGCCTCCGGAGTTAATAATTTCTCCAGATAATACCGCTAATAGACGAATCTCCTTCCTCTCTCTTTTTCGCCCTCTCTCTCACTCTCTCTCTCTCTCTCTCTCTCTCTCTCTCTCTCTCTCTCTCTCTCTCTCTCTCTCTCTCTCTCTCTCTCTCTCTCTCTCTCTCTCTCTCTCTCTCTCTCTCTCTCTCTCTCTCTCTCTCTCTCTCTCTCTCTCTCTCTCTCTCTCTCTCTCTCTCTCTCTCTCTCTCTCTCTCTCTCTCTCTCTCTCTCTCTCTCTCTCTCTCTCTCTCTCTCTCTCTCTCTCTCTCTCTCTCTCTCTCTCTCTCTCTCTCTCTCTCTCTCTCTCTCCCTCTCTCTCTCTCTCTCTCTCTCTCTCTCTCTCTCTCTCTCTCTCTCTCTAGCCCTCTCTCTCTTTCTCTGTCTGTCTGTCTGCTTTGCTCTCTCCCTCTCTCTCCCTCTGTCTTTCCGTTTTTCGTTGCCTCCATCTCTCTCTCTCTCTCTACCTCTCTCCGCAGTTGTAACAGATACACACTTTTTTCTTCCCGTATTCTCGTCCAGCGAGTCTCTCGCAAGTCCGAAACGAACGAGCAGCAAAAGGCTTTTTTCTTCACTTTTTTTTCCTAGCCGCGTGTAGTAGAGAATTGCGTAGCATCTCGATTACCTTTGTGAGCGTAACATAATACTCCAGTCTCCGCTACTTGCGTCCTTACCGGGAGGCAAAAGAACGAAACGCGACGGCGACGACGACGACGACGAGGGCTCGGGCAAAACGCTCTCGCAGCAGAGACATACGGGTGAACTAGCTTGACGACGCTCCGAGGTTTATGTTGTAGGTCGTGAAAAACGAGAGGTGCGTACGTGCTTCGGAACACACAGATAAGTGAGAGAAAAAAGAGCAAGAACGCGAGAGTAATACGAACGTGTGGGAGTTGAAAAAAAAAAGTTCAACAAATTCGGGTTATGTTGGTCAAATTGTTTGTGTGGTGGCAAGTCAGTATTTTCTCTCTCCCTCTCTCTATCTCTCTCTCTTCCTCTCCCTCTCGCTCCCAGTCCCTCTCTCGATCTATCTCTTTTATATTACAGCATTGCGAAATGAGAATGATACTGCATCGTCGGAATGCAACGAAAGTCAATTTTGCTTCTATGGCTTACATTTATTTCGCCGATTTGGGGCGTGCAAATCGTACAAAGGGTTTTTTTTATCCTGATTAGAGATCTCTAATGAAGATGAGAAAAAAACTATAAACAACGTGATAGATCATAATACAAAATAATGATATTTAAAAAATTGAAAGGAACTATCGTTGCATTTCGACGAACGCAATCTGTTGGAGCCAAACTGAAGTTTATAGATCACGTTTTTTGGCGATGCGCAAAACACCTTTGATGACGTTAAAGTTTGCATCACTGGAATGCAATGATTTTTCGCTCATCTTCCATTTTTTTATTTTCGTGCTCATCGAAAGCCTTCTTTTTTTGTAAATGTGGTCGCAAATCTTTTTTGTGAACACGTAAAAACGTTTGGGTGATTTCCGCAGGCAAAAATGATTCGAATCATTAAAACGAATTGATTTTCGGTGCATTCCGACGATGCAAACTTCAACAACATCACCATTGTTCGTACATAGTTGCACGGAAACTGTATTTTCCGGGTCAAAACGCGATTTTCCCAGATCTGAAACACTTATAATTATTACTTGAGTAAGAACAACCGTACTTAAGGAGTTAAGCTACTGAAGTAACCCGGAAATAAGGGTTATTTGAAAAAAAATATCCCGAAGGAATAATGAATATGATCGAAAAATCGTATGGTATTGAAGTGTGCATCGTTGGAATGCAACGAAAATATACATATTTTTTTCGTATTTTCAATTTTATTCGGCCCATATAGGCTACGAAAGTCCGTGAAACAGTTCTAGAAATCCTTATAAAAAATTTTCAACCAAAAGCGGCAAAAAAATATTTCGAACATTAATAAAAATAAAGAAATGGAAAAAGTCATGAACAAGTTTCGTTGCATTCCAACGATGCAAACTTCAGCATCGTAAAATCGTGTGGACAATTATTTGTATATACAATAACAAACTTGCGTACAAAATTCCATAAAAAATACTAACAATTAAAGAAGTTGTAAATAAGCTCCTGAACGACCTTTGAACGTGAGGGCCTCAATGTTGTAATTTTGGCCACCCGGTTGATCTGAAGCAAGAAAAAACGACTTTTTTCTATAAATTGATACTATAGGCTAAGCCTTGACCGAGCTTTTTTTGTTATCGTGTTTGAATCAGCAAAAATAAGCTTTTGCCTTTTTTCCTCGATTTTTCGAGGAAAAATTACATAATTATTGTTGATAAATAATGAAAAAATGTTAAGAAGGAATAACGTCGATGGAGACTAAAAACTACTATTACACTGAATAAGTATACCAAATTTCGAATCAATTCCTTCATTAGATGTCCAGAAGCCGTGGTCGCTGTTTTGAAATACATAGTTTCGAGAAAAACTCGTTTAAAGTTTGACTACTAGTTCTACCTTTATAATTATGATTACCTTCAAACTGCGATATCTGCACCGTATGTTGGACCTTCCTCCTCAATTACAGTTGCCGCAAGCGACGGACGAGTGTCGGTCATTTTCACAGCAACCCAACTCCTCAGACCTAACATCAAAGGTGCATTTGAAAAATCATAAATGCCTACGCCAGCATATTAACGATTAGAGATTATTCGAAAAAAACAGCATTTTCAATTCATTTGGAGTAATCAATGATACTCGTTTCGTCACGAAGTGAGCATTTTCCTATTCGCACGACCTAGTAGAGTGATGAAATTTTTATCTCGCCGTGAAAGGGAAGCCGGAGGATATGGAGATCGTAACTGCGCTGACAACGTTGCGCTGCTGTTGCAGTATCAAGTACACGCGTAATATGTAATGCACTATATATGAGTGCACCACCTACGATTATATTGCCGACAATGATAATTAAGAGAGTCTCCCGGTGGTGAGCGTCGAGATGCCCTCGACGATATCGTGAGTGTTTTTCCCTCGTCCTATGTTGCCAAGAGTGATCTAAGTTTCCGTAAGCTCGCGTATGTAATCTTCCCCACGTGTGTTCGTTTACGAAGCTCATATCGTCCGTCACCTCACAGAGCTCCAGTTATACTCTCGCTATTCCACATGGCACATATTCGTAGCAAAGACTTCAATAACCCGCTAAAGCTATACATGCACGTAACGAAACGATGGATATTTATATATTTCCTTGAGTAAAGCACATATGCCTATAAGTATGAATTGAACCTACTGCAAATACGTATTCCTTGTGTGCAGTCTGGCTGCTTGAGCGTATACAGCGTGGGCTTAAAGCGCAGAAACGGATTTTCGTGATAATAATGATATTCTGTATCAAGAGAGTATGCCAATTCGCGACATACGATTACCGATGTTGTTCTGCGTGACTTTGCAATTTGTTGGAAACGTATCGATTCCAGAAGTAATGCCGTCAAACAGCCCATTGTGAATTTCTCCAACGCGAATGAGACTGGAGAAAAGGCACGTTTGGGTAGAACCATCGATTCTTACGCACGAGAAAAAAAATACGGCTTCATGTATCAAGGGAGGTTTCTACTTTGTTGGGCCAAAAAATGTTCGAGTTTTCACCAATTTTCTTAGGCGAAAGATATTTGAGGACTTCTCACTTTAGACGTTAAAAAAGCTATTTTCATGATTTTTTTTATAGGTTCATATTACAGATATTGATATAAAAGTTGTTACACTCAATGAATACACTTTCCAAATACATTTTTTTTTAATGTTATGATTCATGCAACCTAAACAAACTTTAAACGCGTTTTTCTCGAAACAACGTATATCGACGGCTTGTTGATAAAATCTGCGAAACGACTGAACCGATTGTTATGAAATTTTAACCACATATTCTTTACAACTATAGCTATAACGCATTACAAGGATTCTTTTAAATGTTTATATTTAATATTTTTTTTGCCAAAAACGGTGAAAAATCACGTTTTTTTTCTTTACGAAAAATGTACGCCATTTTGTTATTTTTGCGTACATTAAAAATCGTATGATATGCGCTAGCATACTGAATCTAAAACCGTTTGATTTTTTTGTTTCGTATGATCCGAAAATCCGAGATTTCAACAGCGCAGACCTACAATTCTTTTTAGGATATTTTTTAACTACCATTTTCGTCTATAAATAGTGATTTGAATACGTGAATCATTTTTTTAATATACTTCGAGAGTGTATTTATTAAGAGTAACAACTTTTATATCAATATATATAATATAAACCTATATAAAAAATCATGAAAATAACCTTTTTTAGCGTCTAAAGTGAAAATAACCCTTAATATTGAATGTTGAAATTTGGTATATTTAGTAAGCGGTCTGTGTTGAACATGATAATATTTTTCAAAGTTCGACAAAACTTTGCCGGCCGACACAAACCGCCGGCGATGATATTCTTCGCTTGCGGAAGTCCTGAGTCCTAAACAGATGATCTGAAGCAAAACAATTAGATTTTTACTGTGTACAATACTGTGTATAAGTCGAACTAGAATCAAGAAGAAAAATTGAAAAATAAAAAAATAGCGAGCGTTCGAATGGGAAGTTTAGTTTTTTACCAAACATTTTTGCAGTTTTTGCTCATGAAATAAAAACGTTTGAATATTTTTGGATATTTACCGTTCAACCAATGGAGACTTTTGTTGAACACGTGCCGGCCAAATTTCATAACGATTGCTCATTTGGAGCGGGTAGGAGCACTGCCGCAAACTTGGAAAATGTGGTTTCGAGAAAAACGCGTTTGAAGTCGAACTGCTGTTTATGTGCGAATAAAATGAAAAGATTCATACCTACACCTAATTTGCTATGCCAGGAGTGTGGAGTATACCTTCCTCTTCCTCAAAAAGTTCATTTAAAATAGGCCGGTAAATTTTTTTTATTGGCCTAACAAAGTAGAAACCTCCCTTAACCTTGCGTTTGTTATGTTTCATGCCATTATAATAACCGCCCAAAATCCCCCAATGCAAATAACATGTCATGCCATTATAATAACCGCCCAAAAGCGCCGAACATAAATAACATTTCGTGCCAATATATTATACAATAAGGGCCCAAAAGCGTAACACACTCGGTCGTTTTTTACATGAAATTTGACATAAAAATTTTAGACAAAATGCGCACTTTTCCAAAGTTAAACATTTTCAATAAATTTTCACAATTGAATTATACGTTTTCCTAATTTCATCTATGCAGACGTATTGAGAAGTGTCCACATTGGGTAAATATTAGTAAGTGGGGCTCCTGCTAGAAGCAGGCTAATTTTTTGTTTGGAATTGTTTGAGGTTGTTTGGGTTTGTTTGGGTTTGTTCGAAGCCTTGAGAAAAATTAGCCTGATTATAGCAGGAGCCCCACTTCGGAATATTTACCCCAAATTGTATTGCCATTTTTGGGAATAAAAACCGACCGAAATTTTACATAAAAATTTTACATAAAATTCTCACTTTTCCAAAATTGAAAGTTTTCAATAATTTTTCGCAATTGAATTTTACATTTTCCTAATTTAAATTATGCAGACGTATTGAAAAGTGTCCAAATTGGGTAAATATTCAAAAGTGGGGCTCCTGCTAGAAGCAGACTAATGTTTTGTTTGGGTTTGTTTGGGGTTGCTTGAGGCTGTTTCGGTTTGTTTGGGTTTGTGTGAACGCTTGAAGAAAATTAGCGTGATTACAGCAGGAGCCCAACTTCAAAGTATGTACCCCAAACTGTATTGCCATTTTTGGGAATAAAAAGCGACCGAAGGTTTGTTAGTGGCAGGTGGATGGAGTGAAATTCGTGGCCCGAGATAAGAGTGTCAACGTGAGGTTAAAGAATAATTGCATGTCACGTATCGCTCGTATCTCCTCGGTTATTCGAGCATACATTTTCGCACGCGTGTCGCGAGTTTTCTTTCTACGTTATCTGCACTTTTATCCTGAAATGTGACATTCGAGACATGTCGAGGCGAGGAGGCGATTTTTTGACAGAAGAAAATTCATAAATACGCTTCCGGCTTTGGGAGCACGTGAAGCAAAAGCGTTCAACGACTGTGCAGTGCAGATTAAGAAAGTTACGAGATAGATAGAGAGCAAAAAGAGAGACAGAGAGGGATGCGCGGGCGATGGATTAAACCTTTACAAAGCTTCGGATTTGCCTACGAGGCATAATTGGCTTCCGCGTGTGTAGAACTACGCAGATGGCTCGAAACTCCGTACAAAATGAAATTCCGCGTCCCACCTGTTCAAAACGAATCTACAAATCCGTCAAGTTGGTGCGCGTCCGTCGAGTCCCACGTAATTTGTTCAATCATATCATCCGACACGCGCGTTTTTACGTTCCCAAAGGAGAAGTCTCCCTTTCGATCGTCCTCCGTCATTCGCTGCAGATACCCCGATGCTTCCCTTGCCCCATCGCTGATCGATTTTCCTCCACGCGTGCGAACACACCCGTGTGAAACGTGCGTCCCCGACGACGAGACCCCCCGAGCAGTGCCTCTCCCTCGTGTTCAGTGTCTGAAAAAAAAACAGCAATTCGCAATCCAGACTTGCGAAAATGGAAAAGGAAACGAGGCGGGAGAATTGCGAGCGCGTTTCTCGTTGACGCACGGGGCGAAAAACGTTCGTTGCGTAGGGTCTCGGTAGGGTCAAAGAAAAGGGGCGATGTAAGTTCGATGATGTCGTCGGGCTCATCGCGTTGTCGTCGCGAAGGGACTCTATTTTCTCACTTGTATCGCCTGCTACGCCTCATCCACACGTACAAAACAGAACGCCCTTCCATGCAGTCTAGGGAGATCGATCGTGGCGGCGAGACTCACTGCTCCTGTTCATCACTTATTTACGCCTTCATTACTGTAAACAATGCATCTCCCACTCTCTATCTTTCTCCCTTTTTTCCTTCTTCCTCTTGCCTACCCCCCCCCCCCCCCCCCACCCCGGGAGCTCTCTTTTATGCATAGGCTGAGTTTCAGGTTTCGCGTCTTCATTCAACCCTCTGTATAGATCTACTCGTCGCAACGACAAGTAGGCGCCCAGACTAAAGCGCTGCCCCCTGCTCGATGTTACTACACTGTCTGCTTGCACACACGCACAGTACTCCCGTAAACGCTCGCCGTTTAACGCGAGAGGGAGAGCTCTTGGGTATCCAAGGGATTTTCGCATTTAGTCTGGCCAGTCGGAGAAGCTAGTCATTTGATATCCATACGTATACACGCGCGAATAGAACATGCACCCGTTCGTTTCGAAGAAAGCGCTCGACTTCTGTGCTTTCTCTTGCTCCTTCTTCCTCCCCATTTATTTATCGAGCCTTCGATGTACCTAAATGCCACGCGACTGATGATCCACGAAAGTCGTCGAGTCTTCGGGATACAGGCGCTTTGGTTGACGGGAAAATTCTAGATTTTCCGTGTAACGACTCGTGGTTCTGTGCCTTTGGAGGCACAATTGACAGCCAGACGACCAACCTGCGACTGCTCGTGAAAGTGGGCAGAGAGCAGCGTGCCTCCGGTAAAGTCACATGGAAACGTGGCGAAGCACGGTGCGGTATGGAAAAGGTGGATACAGCGTGTTGATGGGTGTGTTCGTATGCGCATAGATATATGGAGGCAGGTAACGTTTTCAATTAAAACGCTGACATCGCCGCATTGCAGCATTCGTCGGCGTTATGTGCAACGTCTCCACATTCCCTGAACTCGGTGGCGAGAGAGAAAGGGAGCTTATAACCGAGCAACACACACGCCGATGCTTTCCCTATTGCTGCTTCTCTCCTGTACTTTTTCGTCTGTCGCGATCGTACTCGCCGTTTTCCCCTATATGAGCAACGCGAAGTATATCCTTTTTATATCTCTTTTCGTTGTCCGTTTATTACACTTAGTTTATTCCTGGGCGCGCTTTTCTCCCCCACACTCTCTCTCTCGCTCTTTCTCTATTATTTTTCGAAATTTTATTCTCTAAGGCGGCACTTATATTCATTATTCACATTATCGATTATAGTGTGCCAAATGTTGTGGTAAATGATCAATTTATTGCACGTGAACAGATGAAAGCTGAAAAATTGGATTGTCAACGACTCGGTAGTAATCTTCGTAATAATAATATTAACATATCCACCACAAAAACGGACTAAAAAGACAAAAAAAAATCTGCCGGAAACCTATTAAAATAGGCTTGAATTACCTCAGCGGAATTATCACGATAGGCAGAATATAATTATACATATTATTGATACGTGATAAATGATAAAACTCCATAAATCGTTTGCATATTTTGTGGCGGCTTCTATTGAAATTAATTTGGAAACAAAGCTGGATTATGTTTGCCAAACGTATCAGCTGTCACTCGCAACGTTGCTAAGTCTGTGGGTGCTATTTCGTCGTTCTGACCATTTTTAACGGAAAATTGATACTTTCTCGTTAGTGGTTTAACTACACGTACCTACCTAAGTCTGTATTAACTTTAGTTGCATCTAATGTAGGTAGTATAGATAGTATCAAATTTGGTATCATAGCCACCCTCGAAGGTATCCGATTTTCTGCTCTCAATCACTTTGAGAGCATTATTTAATTTTATTATTTAGTTTTAGCTTTAAGTAGTCTGTTTAAGTTTTCTTTTGTAATCCTTATAAATGTTTTACTTTCTCTCATGGTTATTACCAGAACATGAAATAAACTAATCAATCAATCAATCTCTCTCTCTCTCTCTCTCTCTCTCTCTCTCTCTCTCTCTCTCTCTCTCTCTCTCTCTCTGTATTTCAGGACGTTGAAGCTTGCATCGTTGGGATGCAACGCAAATATTTTTTTTTCCAACTTTCCCACATTTTGGCAATATTTGGACTACAAAAATCACGCAAACCATTTTAGGATTCTTATACCTACAACCTAAATCAGCAAAATATTATTTCGGATATAATAAAAATGAGAAATTGACAAGAATTTCGTTGGATTCCAACGATGCAAACATCAGACTCGTTCTATTTCTCACATAGCCTCCACAGCCCTTGGACGCACGCCCTAAGATCGGCATTACACAAACGCTGAGGCTAGCCGTCCGGTTATCGGACACATAAGCGTATGTTATTCGTCCGGATAGCGGCTAATTTCACGTGGTTCACGCTGTAAAACACCCCAAACGAACAATCCCGAACCCACAAACCAACACAAACTCTAACAAATCAACCCAATCCCAAACGCAAACAAACCACCCCAAAAAACAGACCCAAATAAACAAATACGAAAAAAACCAACCCAAACAAAACCAACCAACCCGAACCGAACAAACGCAAACAAACATACCCAAGTAAACAAACCAAAAAAAAACCAAAATCCAAACCAAATAAACGCAAACACAACTAACCAACCCAAACCAAACAACCAACTCAAACACAACCAACCAACCAAACCAAACCCAAACAAAATTATGATGATTTTCTTCGGATGACTACGTGTAAATTATACTTCCGGATAGTTTGTTCAACAATTCAACGCATTCTATCCGAACAATTATGTACATGTTATTCGTCCGGAAACTAGCTTACATGAATCACAATAATATGTACGCTTACTGGAAATACGCCGCTATCCCGCCGAATAACATACGCTTATTCGTCCGACAACCGGACGGGGAGACACTCCGTTACACAAAACCATGTAGTTTCCGGTACGTCGTCAACGCCTTCATTGCTTACCCTCTTTGCGCTGAGCACAGAGCATGGATATGTGTGCACGCAAGGGCTGTACTCGCGTGGAACGTGAAAATCGATTGTCTTGCGTGCGATGGATGCGCGGGAGTTCTTTTTTTCAATTTGTGATGTTCTTCTGTACAACCTTGTACAGAATGTACTTGATATATAGTTATGTAGAATGTACTTGATATATATTAAGATAAACCTTGTACTTGATTATGAAATGTTGCGAATGCAAGGTATAGCAGAATAAAGTACAGATGCTGCACGATGCGGACGAATGCATCGTGCCACGTTCAGTCTGCACGCATACCTTGAGGCCCCAAAAAACAAGATGGTTTTCGATATTTTCTTCCGACGAAAGTATTGGAATGGGAGGTCGGGATTTTACACAAAATGAATACATATCCTTGGCAAGTTTGAGATTTTTTTTTATTGCAATATATTTCGGAATGACGAAGAAATAATTATTCAAACGAGGGGCTGTTGTTCCTGCATGGCCAATCGGTGTGGGTGGTTTTGTGTACGAGGGTGGTCTGAAATGAAATGAAAGAAAAAAAATGTACGTTTAGTATAATAATGAGACTCTCATATGATCGGAAGTTTTTTCGATGTTTTCAATATTACGAAAACGGCATGCTGTAGAACAAAAGTTCGATTGTCGATAAAAAAAAAACGACTTGCGCAATTTTTAACTAACAAACGGATAAAGGTATGAGAAATAATCCGTTCATACGATAGACAAAATGATAAACTGTGCTCTGTCGGAATTCGAAGTGAATCGGACGAATGGATTTGGAGTACTTTTTGAAAAAAGAATAAATCGAAGCGGGGTGGTTCGCCGTAGCGCAGTGGGCGATTTGACCCTGCACAAATAGCGTTGTAAACCAGTAAATTTTTAGAATTTTAGCAAAACCTTCGTTGCGAACTGAAGTTAAGGCTCTAGGCTAAAAAACAATGTAAAAAGAAGAACGTATTTTTTCAAATTTCAAGCATATGCAGACTGCTTGACAGACCGATCGAGTTTCGGTTCGTTGCGATTTCGAAGCGTTGCAGCGTGTTACCCGAGTGCTATTCGAGTTTTTCCAATGCCATACTCGTACAGTTATATTCACCGCGCTACCGCATTATATCGCGTACACGCGTATACGCGACTTTTAAATACACACGTAAAGCTCAACCTGCACGTACGTAAAGTGGCGTGCATAGATACAAAGTGCGCGTACGGGGGGAGAAACGCTATACTCGTTGGCTCGGCGTGTTGTACGAAACCGGAAGCGGTCACGAGTCCGTTTCCGTTCTCGCGGATGTTGCATGTGCAGGGGACCCTCGAGAAACGAGCGGACCTGAGGCCCCGGAATTCCCCATTCGCGCGAATATCGGGCTTCGATCGACATTCCGAAAGATACAACTCTGTCAAAGACGTTCCGGCAATCGTTGCTTCTTGATCCGCTTTCGAAACTCAACGCCTCGAATTTATACGTCTCGTGCAGTCTAGCATTGTTGGAGACACTTTGTGATTTAAATTTATTCTCTGGAAGATCCTAAAAGATCAATTTATAATTCTCGAATTAGCTGTGAAGTATATTTTTAGCTGTGAAGTAAAATTAATCGTGAGTGGCATAACATGAAATGTTCCAAAAAGTTTTTTTTCTCGTACGTAAATAACCTACGGAAAGGATAAAGAACATTTCGTGCAATTTTTTCATCATTCGCTTCCTCGTCGAATCTGAGAGCGCAAGCAACGTTCCTTAAGGGACCATTGCGGTGTGACTAGCTTAAACATTGATGATTTTCATGATTTAAAAAAAATGAAATTCATTGGACCTTTTTCGCTGGTTTTTCGTTGAAAAAAACTGGAATTCTCAAATTTAAAAAAAACGCTTCCGTGCGGCGTTAAGGAATGCCGTAAATAATAATGTGGCAAAATTTGAGATGAATAGCATGAACATTACGCAGCTAGTCGGATCCCTTTTTCTAAGAAAAGCTGTAGCGACCGGAACAATTCGAATTTCGCGACCAAAATTTAACAGCATATTCGCAAATGTCCATATCTTTGAACAATGAAAGAAAAAAAAACGTTTCACAAAAACTTTTACACTGGAATGGTCCCTTAAGGCGGAGTAGAAGGTGTACCATGTGACATACGAGTGCGAGACCGATAATAAAAAATTTCAAACAGGATGTCTTGGAGAAGAATAATATTTAGGACAAAAGAAAATCTTCAAGTTCTGCTTCCGGGAATTCTCCAGAGCCTGATGCTTCGTTTGTCCTAAATAAACTCAACCATCTATGAGAAAACTGGGTTGGATAATTTGTGAGGTTATGTTGACCTGGTACATGCCCTTAGGACCATGATGAAATGCTGCGAAATTTCGACGCGGTCACGACGGTATTGCAGAAATGGTAATTTTTGGCAACGACCCGCTGCCAACTACCGACAGATGTCGCAGCAATCGTTTGCTACTCACACTCAGCAAAAAGCAGAAGCCCAATAGGCGACGATTGCTACAAGTCCGTGTGTTATGAGGGTATACTTGAGGGTTATGAGAGGGTTATGAGGATTCATCGCCAGTGGGAAAATAATGCACTAGATTTTCAGGATTGTCGATAATATTTTGAGCTTCATTGGTACAATTTTGCTAGTTTTATGCAGAAAAACTCTAGAACCAAATTCCTCCGTCATTGTTTCATAAAATCAGCTGGAACAACGCTCGTAATGCTTATTTCTTCACTGTCACGAGCCTAACGGTCTTAAGATATGCATGCATTCGGTTGCATCAATTAGTAACTCACAATTCATCCCATGGTAACTACAATCTGTAGTTATCTTCAAAATTTGCAAAAATGTCGATCGCCGCTTTCTTTCTTCAACAATATCGCATGTACACAGTAATTTTCATCTCAATTAATTGTATCGTTTGGTCGAAATTGGGGTTGAAAATTTCGAAGTGGCAAGAGCGTGTGAAACATCGCCTCGGAGGCATGTACATGTCAACATAACCTTACAAATTTTCAAAGCAAGTTTTCCACTATATGGTCAAGTTTTTTAAAGAAAAACGAAGCATCAGGCTCTGGGAAATTCTTTAGCGCAGAGCTTGACGATGTTTTTTTGTCCTCAACATTATTCAGATCTGAGGATATAAAATCATGTGCAAATTTAACTATTTTTTTTTCGCATGAAAAAGTGGTTCACTCTTAAAGTTAACTACACATCTATTTAGTATGAGTATCAAGCTGTTAGAATTTTTTTTTTTTTTTTCGATACACAAAATGGCTGCCTACTAACATTTTATTTTGTTATCTTTTTTTAGTCGCTCGGCGACGTGACATTGAGCATCTACAATTTTTTACCTAGATCAAAAAACAAAAATTCTCGATAATCTACATTAGAATACCTAGAGAAGTACGCACGGAATTAAAAAAAATATTGTTTTATTCAAAAGTTGTAGGTATTCGAACTTAAGAAATGAATTTTCAGTGAAAGTTTTCGTTATAACTGCTCATGAACTGCTCAAAAAATGAAAAGTTTTCGATTAATCAGAAATTCCCTACGTGCTTCTCTGCGAAATGCAATTAGGAACATAACCTTTAAATTTCAAGTAAATCGAGTGAAAATTGTTGGAGTTATTTGTCACGCCAATTGGAAAAAAGCTGTTTCGAGAAGTTTCGAGTAGACGGCCATTTTGCACATCGAAAAGAAAAAATATATATTTTCTAATAGCTTGATACTCATACTAAATAGATGTGTAATTAATTTGATGAGTGTCACTTTTTCATACGAACAAAAAATTGTTAAATTCGCACATGATTTTATACTTGTTACTGTGGCCTAAGGCCTTAAGAAAGCAAGAAAAAGTACTGCAAATTCAAGCCGCAATTATTCCAACAGGTTAATGGATCGATCCAAACTTCTCCATCAAGGCTCGGAGAACAACCGAAGCGATAATGCATGCAATTTTGATCGACACGGTAGCACTTTTGTAAGATTCCTGCTACATCCTTAATAGCACGGCCAGTCTGCTGCAGATTATATTAATATATTATTTATCTCACTGAGCCCGCGCGAGCCATTTCTCGTCGCAGTCCTCCTCCTCGTTCTCTTACAATGTGAAGCGGCACGTCTCGGTTCGTTGATCTCTTGTTATGGTGTACCCAGACGGAAGTGCAGAGAACGCGCGAGGAAGATAGAGAGACTTCCCCCGGTTTTTCCTTACAGTGTATCATTACACATTACTGCGTTGTTAACGCGCATCGCTGCATCGCGAAGTTGTAAGTTGCACTGCCATTGATTATTTTCCTCCCACCTCATCTCGCACGCAAGACGTCACGCAGTCATCGTAGGCGCGTGAAAAGACCCGTTTTTTTTTTTCAATAAGTTGCAACTGGGATCGTGTTTTCCACTAATTGCGTTTAAACAAAAAAAATGAGGCAACAAAATGACATGCTTGATTCCGGATTTACATAATTCTCTGATATGCGTGATTGCCCGATCGAATTGAAGACTTGGCTGCCTCGTGTACCAACAAGCCTGACGCGCTCCTTTTCTCGTGTCAACGTGGCCGTATGACGTACCTAGAATAGCAAGGTATGACCACGGGCTATGTGTCACAAGGCCGGAGCGACACGGTCCTGGCGGGACCCACCTCATATTGTATCATACGTATATTCAACCGCAGGAGAGGCTTTTGTTCTTCGCCTGAACACGCTTTATGCAAATCAACGCTCTCGATGAACGTAATACCGAATTGGATGACTGACGTTCCTTGTTCTGAAGACACACGCGCTCAAAAGGATATTAAATGTTCGTATCAGGCGCCAAAGTCGTGCGGCAATCCTCGATGAAACGACCTCGAAACGGACGTTTTTTTTCAAACTCATCTCGGTATGTTGTTGCGCCCATGTTTCATCGGTTCCGACGATCTATGGTTTCGTTGGATGTAAACGCCCAGCTTTTTCCGCGTATGTGCGCTGTACGCATAAGCCAAGCCCAGTTACTTTGCCAGATTAATTCCGCTGTACAGACATAGTCTTTCGTACCTGCTGGAAAATTGAAATTCCGATCACGCGCAAATCCGGGGGTAGAGCAAACAGTAAGGTTCGTAACTGACAGGGGGAGGCATTCATCCACCGCAAATACGTGAATACAGCAGTGGAATTATTTAAACGCGATTTCTGATTCATAGACGTATATATCGCAAGCTGATAGGTCGATGCTTCGCACTGATGTACAACCTTGTTATCTCTACCTGCGTTTTACGCATGTAAACCAAACACACTCGAACAATGGACCTGCGTAGTGTTTCTGTATAATCGTAAATCGACGTAGCAATCCTCATATTTATCTACGTATATCAACGTACACATGGACGTGCATAGTTTGACGGCTGTATGTTACTCTTGCTGTATGTACAGAATTCCTTCTGTCATCCTGTTTGGACGAAAAGGTCTATGACGGAAGAGGTAGGATTTTTACGTGTCATTGCCATACTTTATTCACGCTCTAGAAACGATGAAAATGCATGCGCAATTTGTAGGATTGGAAATTTTGTTTCGCCCAGTGGTCGAATCATCATCGATAGGTGGTCCAAATTCGATAAAAGTCTAGTCTACGCGTTCCCGCGCAGAAATTGTCGTAGTTATCCAGTTGAATTTCCACACTAGTCCTTACTTTCTGATAGGGGTCCAATCGGTCATCGCATTCGATTCCTATCCTAAACTGCCAAGTCCGCATACAGTTATTGGATTCTAATCCAGATTCCCCATTGAAATCCAATATACGAATCCAATTTGAATTCCAAAGGATTCCCACATTATCGAACAGAACTCGATACGATTGTCAATGGATCCCATCGCGTTCTGTTTGTTAATCGTTTTTCTGCACTTTGATATAATATGACTACACACGTACACGCTTACGAAGCGTGCAGGGCACGTTTCAACACACCGAGCTTATTCTCGTGATTTTTCACATATTTCCGATTCAAACGTGGTAAGAATTCTCACACGGCGTTGATCGGGGAACCGTGCAGAATTCAATTAGACCCCAATGGGGACTTCCCAGAACAGGAGTCCCTAACGAATCCCTACAGAGATGTGGTTGCATCTTGGAACCTCCCAAAAGATTGTGCACGGGATCATGAAAGGGCATTACTTCCCGTGAGATCCAAAAAAATGCCTGTTGAGAACTTCAAATACCAGGTGTAGAAGTATGAAGCCGGAATTACCCTATAGATGGCGCTAGCCATCAGTTTAGGGACCGTAAGACCGCTTCCGCAGCGCCATCATCTCCCTCTAACAGCTGGCTACGATTTTCAACACACAACAACCCAAGTTCCCTACACCCTATTTTTCTATAACCTTAAACTTGCCGAAGCTTACGGCGAACATGCTCTTGGTAAAACACTGTGTTTCGAGTGGTTCAAAAAATTCAAAAGTAGTGATTTTTACGTGCGGAACGAAGAGCGTGGGAAACCACCGAAAAAGTTCGCAGACAACGAATTGCAAGCCTTATTGGATGAAGATGATACTCAAAGTCAACGAGAACTCGCTGATCAATTGAATGTGACGCAGAAAGCTGTCTCCATTCGTTTTTATCATTTTCAAACAACAGACGTGTAACTTTTACAAAAACATTCCGGTTTCATACGACTACACCTGGTAAAAACTCTCCAACGACGTCAATCGAGAAGTAGCGCAAATTCGCTTGAATCCCAATATGGACTTCCTAGGTGCTTTAGGGAGTTTGAATCCCTATAGGAATGTGGTAGGATTTGGGGACTCCCCAACAAATGTCTGCACGGGTGAGGGAAAAATAGCAGATCGTTCGATTTCGTCACAATGCCAATTGTGCCAATGATATCGGGCACGATTGGTTCCGCGGTGGACGACTCGCTGACGCTGACAGTTCGAGCAGCGCTGCTTTTTGACAGTGTCCGAATATCGAGCGCGACGAAAATCCCAACTAGACGAATGGACAACGGGGGTGTATGTAGTGAAATTAGGGAGGACAGATAGCAATATCCGGTCGCCTCGGTCGGGATGTGCGAATCGATTGCTTCGGGGACCGCATCGAGGCCGCGCGTCCAACGCGAAATGGGGTTGAACACACCAGGTCTCCTTGGATATATACCAGTTCCAATACTTGCGCAGAAAGCCCGGCTAACGAGCGACGAGTAGAGGGAGCGGGAGGGAAGAAGAGAGAAAGGGATGCTGCGAGAAGCAACGAAAACGCGGAGGCCGTCGGAGGGTTGGTTGAAGGAGACGGCTAACGGTTATATAGGAGAACAGTAAAAGAGGAGGGTACTCGCAGGAGAGAAGGATAGTACGGAGGAACGGAGAAGACCCGGTGGACGTGTAGGGCACCTCAACGCTTCGCTAATGCAACGTGACGCGATACCCACGAACGCTCTCGTCTTCGCTACTCTCTCGACCGTCTTTTCCTCTCTGATCATAGGCAAGTCCTTGCCGTACTCACTTCCTCCCTTGCGCCTTGCGCGTACTCGTCTTTCCGCCACCAACGAGGATGCCTCATAATTTTTTTAACCAGGGTATATAAGAGAGCAGGCCACCAGTGCACATTCACCTTCTGCATCCTGATAACCGAGACCTGACGACGTCGACGTGGCGTTATCCTACGAAGCTCTCGCGTCCCAGTTTTTCTACTCTCTCTGCCTCCAGTCTCTTTTAGTTCCCTTTGCTCCTCTTCCCGTTTCCCATTTCACACAGATATATGCGGCAAGGCATGAGTTTGAAGACATTTGATTTGGAGGTCCGCCTTGGCCCAGAAATCAATGATTGGTTTGAAAACATTTGAAAGGACTGTCCTCAAAACAGCCGGATGTGTCGAGAAGATTTAACGGATTCAAAATGTACTTCCTCACTTGCGCGCGCGCACACACATACACACACACACACACGCGCGCGCACGCACACGCACACGCACACGCACACGCACACGCTCTCTCTCTCTCTCTCTCTCTCTCTCTCTCTCTCTCTCTCTCTCTCTCTCTCTCTCTCTCTCTCTTCCATCTCGAAAACGCCTTGAAAGCAGAACTAATTTATACTCAACTACTTTAATTAACGCTCTTAACTCTTCTACCGTAACGTAAACCCTCTGCTCTACGTGTCATCCGTCCGTTCTATTCGCATTCCTCGCGCGATTTTGCACTTTACGGAATTTCCATACACCAACATTATCTCGGGCGATATGAACGAGTAATGAAAGAAGTCATTGCAACCGTTGAGGATTGAAACTGGACGGCAGCAACAAAAAAAAATGTGTGGTCGCTCCATATATGGTAGAAGAGAAACGGTTGAGAGAAACCCAAAAAAGGATCAGGGAGAGTGCTTCGAAGGGAACGTGGAGCGGGTCGGTACGTAGGTATTTGAAAAGGTGCGATCATGGCGGGAGGTATTGACTTTCCTGAAGGGGGTTGCGCGCGGTCCTGCGTCTTCCCTTCTCACTCTTCCTGTCGACCCACTCACACCCCCGTACGTTTCCACTCCTATATATATATCGTGATTCCCGTGGCATAGCGCGATGATGAGATCTCTGGGGGCAGTGCGTTCACGGACTGCCTACGCTATCGTGTTCCGGGGCTGTGCGAGGGTGTTCCGCCGTTGGATAAGATGAAACTACAGGGAAGACGCGCTCGTCTCGGGTCTGCATATATGTATGTGTGCGTGTGTGCGTGCGTGCGTGTGTGGGGGGGGGGCGGTAAGTGTGTATGTTGCTGTACAGCTCTCGGGGTGGGACGCTTTTGCGGTCTCGTGTGCGTGTCAAAGCTCTGCTACCAATCCAGATGTTGAGGATAGCCTTCCCTCCGCTCCTTCCACTGGACCTCCTTCCCTTTGCACCCCCGCAGCGATGAGGGGTGAACGGCATGTGCCTGCCGAGAGAGAGAGAGAGAGAGAGAGAGAGAGAGAGAGGGGATCGGGGTAGGGTGGATATCTGGAGGCAGCGATGTGCCGGTGTGTCGGCAGGCTCGATCCCAGAGTGCTTTCGTATGTGCCTAAAATTGCGAGGAGCTTTATACGCCAAGCCCCAGAGCCAACGGAGCCTTCTTGCTATCGTCGCACAGGGCTCTCGCTCAGCTCGCTGACACAAATCCTAGCAAGAAACGATTTCTTGGACGAGACTTCTCGCCGAGGTTATTTAACAGCTCGGATCTAAGGCGTGACCCACTTTATTTTTTTTAGCCTCAGCGTCGCTTTCGCGGCGACGTACGAAGAAAAAGAGGAGCCGCGGTAGGCCGTCGTGCGTTTTCATCAAAAGTTATTCGATGTCGAAAAAATGTTATCTCTGATACAAGGTGTTGCGAAGATCAACATAAGGAGAATGTGATTTTTTCGCGCGACTGTAGAACACTCGCGAGGGGCCGGCTATTTCGAGGACGTTTCGTTGGAATTTCTGTCGACATACGCGCCATATGTCCTTTTTTTGACAGCAGAAAATAATTTGTTGATAATGCAGATTTGCGAATGCTGTAGTTCGCACAGAAACTAGTTTGAGAGTCCCCAGATCCTACCACATCCCTGTAGGGATTCAAGAGGAACGCCGCACGTAGGGACTCTACCTTGGAATTCAAGTGGATTCCCTGCTATTTCCTCATCGACGTCATTTGAGGATTTTTTATTTTGAATTCTCAACCAGAATCCGTTGGATCTACAAAGAAATCCTTTCGTGTTCCCGTGCACAAGTTTGTTGGATCCCAAGATGCATCCACATGTCTATTGGGATTTGGTATGGACATCGCATGTAGCCCTCATTTTGATCCAATTGGTTCCTGCACTGTTGCCAGATGAACGCCGTTTGAGAATTCCTACCACGTTCGGATCGAAAATATGTGAAAAGTCACGAGAAAAAACTCGCCGTGTGCATGCTTCGTGAGCATGTAGGTATGTGGTGATATTGTTTCAAAGTGCAGTAAAATAAATAAGAAACGGTCATTACAGTGGATTTAGTGATGTGATTCAAAGCGATTTTTAGGTTATACTTTCTTAAGCGATTTATACTTTTTGAAGATAAGATATCACTCTTTGAAGTTTCACTCATTTTGCATGTCTATATATTTTGTTTAGAAAATTCAACGTACAGAGTGCGATGAGACCCATTAAGAATCCCATTGAATTCTATACGATGATGGTGCAATATACGAGCGTGAAGTTTTAGTATATGGACCCAATGCGATGACCCATTGGATCCCTATCAGAAGGTAGGGACAAGT
>OX632357.1:17526251-17671251 GCA_951751655.1 Ophion costatus | reverse complement strand
CACACACACACACACACACACACACACACACACACACACACACACACACACACACACACACACACACACACACACACACACACACACACACACACACACACACACACACACACACACACACACACACACACACACACACACACACACACACACACACACACACACACACACACACACACACACACACACACACACACACACACACACACACACACACACACACACACACACACACACACACACACACACACACACACACACACACACACACACACACACACACACACACACACACACACACACACACACACACACACACACACACACACACACACACACACACACACACACACACACACACACACACACACACACACACACACACACACACACACACACACACACACACACACACACACACACACACACACACACACACACACACACACACACACACACACACACACACACACACACACACACACACACACACACACACACACACACACACACACACACACACACACACACACACACACACACACACACACACACACACACACAGAAAGAGAGAGAGAGAGAGCAGGCTTACTCCTGCGAGCGGCATGGCAACGCCTGTGGTAAAATTCAACGAGCACACCAAACGAACCTGACGGTGATGCAGTGCAGACGGTAACGACGCTTTTCTGCTTCGGGGTAGGCAGTGGTAACGGTTGGTATGACTTTTCATAGTCAGACGAGTCGCGGTAAAGATTTTTTGTGAATGAGAGAGCTTCAGAGTAAGGAAGAGTGGGGGAGAGAGAGAGAGAGCGAGAGAGAGAGAGAGAGAGGGAGGGAGGGAGAGAGAGAAAGAACGAAGTAGTCATTTCTTTCGCGCGTGCGGCAGTGATTTGCTCTTAGTGAGGTCGGGGCGAAGGGTTGCTCGTTCTCTCTCTCTCTCTCTCTCTGTGCAGAAGCACCAGTGAGACATACCGCGGCGTGCTTATAAAGTAACGTACACCCGTCTGTTCTGTGATCAATGCCGCGGCAGAGCGTTAATTAATTAACATTCCCTCAGCCAAAGAATCGACTCTCTCTCCTCTCTCTCTCTCTCTCTCTCTCTCTCTCTCTCTCTCTCTCTCTCTCTCCCTCTCTCTCTCTCTTTCAGTTGAGCTCGGCTCTCGAGCGCGCCCATTAGGACACGCCTACGAGAAGAAGCCTCGTGACTTAACGGCTACAGCGATCGTCCCGTATATTGCGAGAGCTCCTTTTCTCTCTCTCTATCTCTCTCTTTCTCTCTCTCTCTCTCTCTCTCTCTCTCTCTCTTTCTCTCTCTCTCTCTCTCTCTCTCTCTCTCTCTCTCTCTCTCTCGCTCTCTCTTCCTCTTTTCCGCGCTATTTTTTCGCCCTTTGCGTACCGAACGAACTGCGAAAAGTCCCGCCATCGGCTCCCAGCACGTTCTCCGTGCTACGAACGGTTCTTCCTTCCGTGATATTTGTAACTCTCCAAACACTTGCTCATTCTGCCAGGAATGCAGAATCCGCCAATCCGTATGAAATCGCGCGCGATTTCATTTACATCTGTTCGTAACGTATAACCACGTCAAAGTGCCTGAGGGTGCGACGAGTCGAATAAATATTTCGCAAATACTCCCGCATGTATGTATATCACAGAACGGATGGACGATGGAAAACATGTGGATTTGACGTATTTTGGTAAATGTACTCCGTCTTTCGCTGTCTCTCCCTCTCTCTTTCTCTCTTGCTGGAGCGATGCGTGTTAACCGTTAAAATAACAGCGGTATTATTTGTAGAGAATTTCTCTATATTACATAGACTTCAAAAGATTCCTCCAATTTCCAAAATGTTCAAGTTTCGTTATGATCGTGTTTGTGTATTCGCTCGGAAATGTGCCTGCGGCGCAATTAGAACAATCGATTAATCGCCAACCCCGGACCGAAAGAATTACCATTGAATCACAGCAGTAAATTTTGTTGTCGTTTGTGTCATTAAGTGTAATAATTGTAACGAATACATTTCTCCCGCGTTGACGAGAAGAGAAGGCCTGCAGAACGGGATATTGGTCCATTTTTTGAGTGATTTTCAAGTCTCTCTATCATTCATGGCTGTAGGGATTCGGTAGACTGCATTGTGTCACAGTAGCAAAATGTTGGTGGTATGCGATGGGAGGTCGCATAAAGACAGAAAAAGAGAGAGAAAGCGAGCGAGAGGGATGGGAGAGGTGCACTATTTACTCTGAACGTAGCAGTCTCGCTCCCAATAACTATTTTATCGAGCAATTCCCTTTTGCACCGACCGATATGGGCCTCTCCCACCAATTCACCCACCCTCTGTTGGCTCACTCACGTCTCTCATCCTCTTTTGCCGTGTCTCGTCTCTTCCTCTCTCTCTCTCCCCCCCCCCCCCCCCGTCTCTGTCTCTTACACCCAGAGTCACGAGTATACGGCCCCTCTCTCGCCGCACCCACGAGTAAGATTAGATCGGACTACCCATCTACCACATCTATCTTTCTCCCTATCGTTGCTTTCCCCTCTCCTGTTCTCACTGGTCTCTCGGTCGATATCCAACTCGGCTCCCTGAGGAGGACCGTTGACCAGCAGAAAAACGCGAGAGAGGGAGCACGGAAAAGTTTGCCGAGAGGATACGACTTTGAGTTCACGTCCTTTTTCATTGTTCTACCGTATACTGCTGAATCAACCGTTATATAGGGCACTACGAATGACGCTTCTTTCGGACTCTGCTTCGAACTTTCGGAATGCACTTCAACACAACTAATTCATTATTCACTTACTGGAACTTCACCTGAGTTTAGAATGCGTGATTTGCCGCGACTGAACGCGACCGACGATCTTCTACTCAAACCGGGCCATTCGTTGTCTCAGTCGTCATCATAGCTATGAGGAAAAAATATAAAGCTCAAAAGCCACGGTAAGTGCTCCACAGTTCTCGAAAAACTAGGCAATGAAGTATCAATTCAACCAGGGTAATTAAAAATAATAAGCTCGTCGTGAAATAATTTTTTAAGTGACGTAATGAGATGCCCGAATTTGGCGAGAAATACGGTGCTAAAGGTATAGATACGTTGTATGAAGATTGGATAGAAATACGAGCAAGTGGAGAATATAGAAGAGAGTTATAGAACTGATCGATCGTCGGTTCTGGCAGGCACCGCGTACAGACGGCGCGTGCATTGTTCGACGAACCGTTTGCCTGCAGAGGGTGGTGGTGGTTTTACTAATTGGTGCCGAGCATCGATTACCACCCGCGCGAAGCCCCAACTGAGAGTTACTCCCATTGAAATCCTCTCTGTCTCTCCCTCTCTCTCTCTCTCTCTCTCTCTCTCTCTCTCTCTCTCTCACTCTCTCTCTCATTCTCTTTCTCATCTGCATCGCCCCAATCCTTTCCATACTAGATTGAGGTTCTGCATATCACCGGTGAACCCTATTATAGTAACCTCTATCCGGAATTAGCGAACGTGAAATTGCAGTTCGCATAAACAAATTAATGAAGACCACCGGAGAGCAAATGACAAACGACGATGATCGAACGAACAATCAGGAACACGCACGAAAATACACAAATGAACGCCGCGAGGGAGTCCGTAGATTTGTGCGCTTTGAGCAAGGGTAAAATAAAACTAAACTGAATTGCAGACTTTCTTATAGATATATTTTCGCTCCGCCATTTGTGTAGGCAATGGCAAGAAGTCAATGAATTTTATAATTCCCACGTGGGTTGCTCAAACTTCCTTTGATCCCATTTCCATCAGTGCACTTAGTTATCGTAATTGAACCTTATTTTTCTTGATGCATCAGTACGTCCCGTTCTGTTGATATTGCACATTGGGGGTAGTTTGAACCGTAGAGTCGTTCCGCCGGAGAGATTAAAAAGCGACGTAACATCAGCAGGTCGAAGTCATAGGACTTTGCACCGTTTGACAATTGTATGCATAAAATAGAGGACAGGTGCCTGCAGGGCAGTAAGCACAGCGAGCTACGTCATTGTTTGTCGAACCTCGTCGCCTCTTCATTCGCATCGTTTTGTGAGTCTTCCTTCGTTTCCCTGCAGGCCCAACGTGAAACTGGGGCAAGTTTGCTCGTCCGTGTCGCACGATGGTGGACGAACCTGAAGTGTACACAGTTGGGGGTAGTGGTGGAGGTAGATATCGCAGAGAGATGGTGCAGGAAGCGGCGCAGGAGAGGAGTAGCGCGGAAGGGCTGCTACCGGGTCGATGGTCCGGCATTCATAATCATGAGTTCCTCGAGGCGCGCACGAGGGGTGCGGTCCTTTTTTTCCCTTTTCTCATCCGGCTGTGTGCAAAGCCGACTTTTCTTTTGCGTGCTGTTGCTGACCAAGACATGTAGAAGTGTGTAGGGGATGGTCGTTGTATAGAAATCGCGAGGAGTGCACTCTACACTGACGCAGTCCTTCGTTGACAATCCCTCACTTCATGAGCCTCCCCAAAAACTAACGTCAACCTCTCTGCTTCATCCACCTATCCGTACCTTCCGCAAAACTATCCACATTTAGGGTAAACAAAAGCCGCAGCACCAACCATGCGCCACGGCAGAGTAATTAATACGCAAGGCGGACGTGGCGCAACCACGAGCTCTGCTTTGGGATGAGGTTGAGACTATCTCTCGTTCTCTGTTTTACCAAGTGGCCTGACGAGGCCGATGCCTCTTATTGTGGTAGCCACGGGGATCGCAGAAAGACCGAAGGAGGGAGACGGAGAGTTAATCGTGGCGGGTATAGGGCGGTCCTCGAAGTCGCATTTGATTAATGGGGGGGTTTACCGGCGCCTCGACCATTGTGTTGGCTAATTACGACCGGAGCTACACTCTCCACACACTCTCACTTGCTCCACTCGCCTTTGCGGACCGTTTTTGATGATGCCCGAATCAGCTTTCGAGATGCTGAGGGAGAAAGGCACCGGGGCTATTTCGCAAGATACGAATTCTCTCTGTACAGATTCGTTGTCTTCTGGTTGATAATGAGGAACTTACGGTCATTAGAATTCCAGTCGTTTGTTTCCAACTTGTAGGGTCGATCCGAGATAGTGATCTTCTGCTTGAATTACCGCGGCAAACAGGTGTTGAACCTGCGCTATTCTTCTCATATACATTGCAGTTGTACGTCTTCCATTGCTATGATAACGATCTGTTCAGAACCCACGAAGCTTTTAGCTGATGTCTCACCCTTGCGTTCCAACGTTGTACTCATATTTTGGAACAGTACTCACTGTGGAATAGTACTCACATTTTGAAATATTGAATTGCCAACTTGGTAGAGATGTTTCCATGCAGAATTATCATTGGAGGCCTACATACATGGAAGCATATTTTGGATTGGAAAATTCTCACGTGAGTCATCGTGAGTTGGCGAAGGTTAACGAAACAATCCACAAGCTGCTCTTCGCCGACACCTTGTATAGTTACTATACGGTTTGTCAAGCGCCTATACGCCCGCTTGACTGCAATTTGCAGTAGTCCTATATCGCCGGGACCAACAGCACTGCTCAGCCGCCTCCACAATCGCGTGTGTGTGTGTCCACGTGCATACGTATACGCGGACATGCATATACATCCTTGCTCGCGTATCAGACGCGTATATGCATGGGAGCAGACAGAATATACAGAGGACTAAATGCCGCTATCGGAAATCGATATCGAAGAGCCGCAGCCAACAGCAGCGGCCGAGCAACCACTCTTCGTCGCTCTCACTCAAACTCCCTTCAACCCCTGTCTATCTACCTGTCTCACTCACTCGTCATTCCTCTCTGTTAGCACTGTGTATATACAGACCTGTGTGGATTTGCGTGTGCCCGAGTGAGACGGCAGAGCGAAGCTGATTGTGCGCGCCTATACGTTCAACGATCCTTTACAATACGTCTTCTCGCGTGCATTTACGCGTTCGTGTTACACACACTCCCACACACGCGAACACACTGAAATTCCACCCGGAACCCGGTGTAAATGAAAATGGATTTTTGCGAAGATCGTGCGAATGGTTTTTTTGATTCACACACCAGCTCGGGTACTTCCGCAGGGTCGTTATTTCTGAAAGCACTCGTCGAAAATGAAGTTAAGTGAATACGCGATCCCTCGTAAACACAAACGAATCCTAATGTAACAGCGGCAAATTTTCGTGATCAACTCTAACGGATTATAGGAGTTATTCGATGGAATAACTGGATATACGTCAGAGTATATTTTTTTTGCAGTTGTAGCTTTTTGATCAAACAATTGTATCTTCAAATTAAGCACAACCCGACTGTCCGGTGATAAGTGCCATCTGATTGAATCGAATTTTCTTCTATATCGGAACTATCATTCCATCCACTGGTCGAATACCTTCATCTCAACAAGAGCGTATTTCCGAGTGCTCCTTGCGGTGGAACACCATACAGACAACACGTGGCCAGCTCGTGGTCTGTATATTATCCGACAGATTGCCATGGGTCCCTTTTTCCAATACGCGTCCATATGGTCACGATGGAATCTGTGAACACACAAACTCACGTTACCTGTCTAGTCGACCATGGTATATTGATCGACACCCCCGGTGCTAGCAGCATCCTACCCTCGTGTAAATACTTGCCGAGGAGGATGACGACTCGGGGAAACAGAAAAGGACAGGCGACCGATGGAGATACTCGAGGGTACGGAAGAAACGGCGAAGAGCTCTGGAGCTAGAAACGAGTCGAAGCTATCGTGTCATTCGACACACGCGATCACTGAGGGAGAGAACATCAAGGTGGAAGCGAAAAATCGGACTGTTTCGAACACAATAATGGAATATTGGTGGAGAACAGTCAGATGAACGTAGAGAGTTTGTAATGGGCTCTCGTCCATCTGTCGATGCCAGTACGGTGCGTGTGTACCGTAGCTATGCTTATATATTAGTTATACGTCACGGAGGATACCCCTGTTACGAAACTGTCATCGTATTTCAGCACACCATGATCAAATTGGAATGGATCCTTTGTTGTCGTGTCCGTTTTCAAGAGAATCCAAATTTACGTATACTATTATGGTACACACCTGGAAACTTCGGTTTTACTGTACAAATTGTAACTCTGATATCTGACAATATCTAATAACCTTTCCGCCTCTGGGCCATTCTGTATTCGTCCGTGATATTGGAAAGGGCTTGGTCGTTATGACGAGGCGCTTTTATTACGCGTTACACTCTTACGGATTTCCTCATTCGATCCAAAAAAATGGATATTTTTAAACACACCCTAATATGTATGTGTGTGTATGTGTATATATATATATATATATATATATATATATATAATCCTAATAATAGTGTCGAAGCTTGCATCATTGGAATGTAACGAACATTTTTCTTTATTTCTTATTTCTTTACATTTACTACTATCTAAACTCTTTTTTCACAGGTGTAGGTTATGTATCTCTAATAAAACATATAGAAAAAAATCGGGAGTAGAAAAAAAAATTCATTGTTTTCCAACGATGCAAACTTCAACACCATTGATCCTTACTTGGCACACTTCTGTAGCACGTAAGAGTTACTAATAAATATATTAGCGTGTGTCAAAAAAACTTTAGTTTGGTTCTTCCATTTTTCATTACAATTGAGAACCTCTTCCGCTAGGAGAAAACAAAGAAAAACGCCGTAATTTTGTTTTCTTGTATATTGAAAATTCAACTAAAAGTAATGTAACTAATTAGGCTATAATGAAACACAAGTTTTTCTGGTTCTACCTACTTATGAGTGCTACTAGTTCTTGTACGGAATACCAACATCATTTCCTTTTATTGGCGCAATAACTTTCAGGCTTTATCAGATTTCGTTTTAATTTGTGCTGTATATTGATTGTATAAGAGCTCATAGGGTGTACCGAGTGAACGATCGATCTTGGGTCGTGACACGCGTTGTCCGCAGGTCAGAGGCAACGCTCGCGGTGACGTTGGCCGCACACATTTTCTACACACAAACATGCACACCAGTACACACAACTTATATACGTTTTCCCTATAGTACTGCGGTGGAGTAAGAGAGTGGGAGATTACTCGGTTTGTCCAAGTGAGTATCTATGGGTGCGCATCCATACGTGTGTGTAATGCTGTTGGTGCAAGTGTTGCCGGTTTGTCAGGCTTGCTAATCATCGAGTTACACGATACGCATCTGTCCACCGTTTGCAGCAATATCGGGCCACCGTTGAGCATGTATACGTTTTCGTATATGTGCATACATATCTCTATACATAATCGGCGAGGACTATGATACAGCAAACGAGACAGAGCGAGCTGGAGTAAGCACGAGAACGCGCTGGTGTGAACACGTAATATCGACCGGAAAGCCAATGTGTGTGCCACCCCTCTGAGAACATGACGCCTGTCAACCGTAAATCCTTCGGCCTGCTGCCCTCTTTCATATGCATACATCTGTATGAAACTGTGTGAGTGTGTGGGTGTGTGCAACACACAATGATCATGTGCTATTAAGCGCTGCTAGCCGTAGCATCTACATCTAGTCACCAAGATCTTTTTCTGTCATCCACCCCCACGGCAGAGCTCTTAGGACGTTGAGAAAGTTCTCGCGGGGTTTCAACAGATGGCGTTACCAGAACTGAGTCCGTGTAGTTCACGATGGTAGCGCATCTATAAGGTACTATAAGCAAGCTAAAGTACTTTAAGCAATTCAGTGTATGCCATGTTGACCGAGTGAAACAACAAGTAAAGATTGATGGAGACGCTTCCGAAATAATGATTTTGATTAGTTGAATTGGAGGCATTACTTCATGAAGACTCGTATCAGACGCTAGTTGAACTTGCAGAATCGTTAGGAGTTGATCATTCAACAGTTTCGAAACGTTTGAAAGCATTAAGAATGATTTTTGAACATAAAGCATTATCTTTCACGAAAATCAGTGACAGCTCATCCAACATCTCGATATGTAGAGAAAGGTCCGTTGCTTCTGAGGACATATTCATTGATGGAATGATGTCACGTCTTCCCCAATGAAATCGTATCATCAACGCACCAAACGCCAAATCTCCCGTCATCCTCATGATATTCGTATAGCGTCTGACCATAGCATTGACTCGACTACTGACACTTTCCCAGCAGTTCTCTCTCTCTCCCTCTCTCTCTCTCCCCTCTCCCTCTCTAATATCCGCGCAGTTCGTGGGCTCTAGAAATCGTTGATGAATTCATTGTTCGTAAAAGGCTCGAGCGCAGATGATAGATATGCGCATTCGAACGACTTTACTGGGGAAAAATGAGGAACAAGAACATGATGAGATGGTGCAATTATGCTGCGGTGCTTTCTCAGGTATCCCTCCTCTTCTCCGTGCAATGCACACTCGTCGGTTGCGATCCGACAAAAAAGGACGTTGCGCGATTTTAACCGCGTTTTCTCTCAGCAACCACTCTCATCCTTGCTCGGTCCACCTCTACTTCCCGCTGATGAATGTCCACGCGAGCGACACATCACCCGCGGCCGCTCCACCTTAACCCTGTTCGTTTGCCTTTTCTGCCCTCTCTACTCGTTGGTTCGGACCCCCCCTGCACTCATGAGATGCGTGAGTTCCGTTTTACGCAAAGCCAGAGCAGCTCCGCTCTCTCTCTCTCTCTCTCTCTCTCTCTCTCTCTTGGTCGCTCGTGCTCCTTATCTTGGTTATCATCGTTTACACGAAGTCATTTCCGCGTCCGGTGTACAACGGCGCGAAGGTCCAAGCATCCACTAACTTTGTCCAGTTGGCTTCAACGGTTGTGCTTTCTCGTATGCAACTCTGATGGGCTGTGTCCTACTGGAGCGCTGGAATGTTTGCACGGTAGAATCTAGTTCCACTTGCAGTAGTAGTTCGGAAACTTACCTGTATCGATGGCCCAAAATGACAATGACGTAGTCCGATCGGCGTAGATGGCAATTCAACACAGAGAGACTTGTCAGTCTTGATGGTTGATGAGGAGGCTAACAATGAATATAAGAGAAATAAGCGAATTTTCCGAAAAGGACACAACGGAAGAACGAGATTTAGGAGAAGATGAGAAAGAATCAACACTGCAACAAGAGCTCGTTTCGCTAGTGAGAGACTCGGGATACCGTCCTCGGAGCCGCAAAAGCAGCAGAAACTATATAACAGAGGATTGGAGGCGTGCGCGTGAACACTTGTTTTGCGAAAGTACGAGAGAGAAAGAGAGCGTGAGAGAGAGAGAGGGGAAGGGAGAGCAGGAGTCTCCCTCTCGATATATCCAAGCACATCAGAGCAGGGTGGGGGCGGAGGTCAGCGGCCTGAGAGTCTCGCGCAACTTGCGCCTCCGCAACGTCCTCGACTCACAGCTCTCTCTCTCTCTCTCTCTCTCTCTCTCTCTCTCTCTCTGTCTCTGTCTTTCTCCCCTTCCTCCCTCTCGGTGCATGAATGTGTATACATTACATACTTCACTTCATCCACCCTGAACGTATCGCGAGAATCGACGGTGTGACCATTCCACGCTCACGTTATTTCTCCCTCCTATCCTCCAAGACCTAGTCTTCTATGGCAGATCCTCATACGCAGCCTCTGTAAACGCAAAACCGAGCAAACTTACGCTTTATGCTCGGCCCGAGGATTCCTATGGATTGCTATGAAGAATAGATCATCTCCGTGGCTTCAAGTACTTAGGCTTTTGCTTCAAGAATCGCTTTTGTTGGTTATGTCTATCAGCTTGATCCTCAGCCAATCGCGAAAGGCTTGACAGATGCTCTGTCGGTCATGTGGAAACGGATACAATGTGAAACATCATTTTTGGGCGTATACGCTGCTTTCCTGGTATTAGTGATCCTTTCGAAACAAATTTTATGCCAATGACTGAAGAGCCACGCTGTTCACGGAGTATCGCGAGAATCCGTATATAGCTGGGCTTGCGGGAATCGAGGCGGGCTATATGCACCAAGCGCTATGATTAGCGATTGCGCAGCATCGAGATATTAGCCACAATGCAATCACCGCGTGCAGCAGGCGTGGATGACGGCATTTTACTGGTTTCCAGAGAGGGAGAGGGAGAGGGAGAGGTTTCCAGGGAGAGAGGGAGGGGAAGAGAGCTGTATATATGTGTGTGTGTGTGTGTGTGTGTGTGTGTGTGTGTGTGTGTGTGTGTGTGTGTGTGTGTGTGTGTGTGTGTGTGTGTGTGTGTGTGAGCCTGTCTATACATGGCACATGAACTAAACAAGGAAACGTGTGTATCGAGCTCTTCGCGCGTGTCCGCGACCATTCTCTTCTTCACGCACTCCTCTTCCCGACTGCCGTTTACTACTACTCTTCTAGCATTGCATACGTATTATGTTAATAACGCAGGATTCGCAATTTGCTAGGCTCCGGGTTGTACCTACCGCGCTACGCCATCGCTCTGTATACCTCTGTTATCCATATCGCGCACTGCATTCCATTCGATGTACATATACGAACGTCTATTCGTGCGCTAACGCGTTCATTATCCGCATGCCGATTGATCCGGCCCGAATTGTTTTCGAATCTGGAATATTTGTGGGTGCGTAAGCAACAATCATTCTCATGCAAGCGTCACTTGCTGATAATCGAAGTACGGAGATTCGTTCAAAGAGTATCTTCGGAAAGCGATAATTCCAACTGCCAGTTGCGCCCATATTAAGCCTTCGAAGCTGGAATCCAGACCCTGATGACATAATTGGGCTCTGTTCAGATGATATACAATAAGAGCCTTATTTTTACAATCGTCAGACTTTAAGTTGAAGGAGCCATGGGAAGTGTCCAATTTTCGGTGGTAAGAAGCGCCACGCAGTGAGATATTTTAACACTCACAGATCTATGTAACATAGATTAGTGGAATTACCACTTCAAATAAAATTTATTTTTGAACCATGATTTTTGGGAGTATTTGAAAAACAATGGCCCAACCATGACACTCCAGGCATTGAAGTATTACCATCCACGCAGGATGAGTCCATCAGTCCAGCCATTGCGTTATGAACAATCTTCTGGCCTGAAGTTCTTGCGACACTTTACTTTCGTTAGTTTTGGACTATTGGAACCAACAGTATACACGGTATATCTAGATTTCACGTGGCGGGTGGAAGTTCCCTATGGGCTTTGCCAGTAGCCCTGTCTGATTTGGGCTAATGATGTTACAGTGACCAACGGCCGGTCAGACCCGTAACGCACACGTACACGATCGTTTGTCTAGTGTTACGGTGCGTGAGCTTGCAAACGGATTGTGCAATCGTATATAACAGACGACATTATCTAATACCTCTACGGAGTTTCGGCTACTGGCACGGTATGGCTTGATCCCTAACTATCCCTCGAGCTCCTTCAGCCTGGGCAATGGGAGCTCCCTCGCGCGTCGTACACGTACGGACACAGGCGCGATTGCACGTCGGCCTTGGGTCCCTTACGTACAGTAACGAACCGACAGGGCCATATATAGCGGTGCGAAACTCCGGCCAGGTACTCACGTATGGATATAGCATGGCTTCTCTGGGCACAGAGCTCGCGATAACCTTCGCCCCCGTAGTCGTATGCTCTGGACCATACCGGATGGCGAGATACACGTGCAATATCTCGCATGTTACACGGTATTGAATTATTCGTGCCACGAGTCGAGCATGAGAAGCTTTGATGAACGTAGTTTGATTGAGATTGCATTATTGATGTTCACAAGTGGCAGGACGCGCGATGGCTTGGCGACGCCGTCGAAACCCTAAGGAACAGTCCAAACTTTGTCCTTTATGGTACAATTTAATCGGGACATATTGTTCGAATTTAACGGTGTGCGGTATCTTCAGCCCACGTAGCGCCCTCCTCACGTACATCACCTCCGGGTCTTGGTAGCCAATGATACGGCTGGGGTCAAAAGTCCTCCTGGGATGTCCATGAGCCCGGGTTAAGAGGTCACTGTCGGCGAATGAGATACGTCGAAAATGTAAAGCTTAAGGGTAACAATGCTAGTGCTAATTTGCACATCGGAAGCAATCATTTCGATCCGATCGCTCCGATGTTTCTCAATGCCAAACACTTGTACCATTGTCCTGTTAACGCCGATTTAGAACGGCTCATTGTATCCCTGTACGCGCCCCTGTGCTGATATTGATAAAGAGAAATACAGCCAATCATTCGTTGTAGATAATCTCAACCGCCATCCCACTTGCTTAACACGCATCTTTTGTTTTTGGGGGTTACAGGTGTCCGCGGGTCAGCACATGCAGCTAACGGGTGAACTGAAACCCGGTGTGTCGGTGGCAGCTCAGCAGGGCATGTACTTCAACCAACAACAGGCCCAGAATCAAACGGGACCGAGCGGGCAGCAGACCGACACGTATTGCTCGGTATCCCAGTCCCAGACGATAAACTTCACCCAGCAGAACATAAGACGGGCTGCCACAGCGGCTGCCGGTGGAGTTCCGCAACCGGGTAGCGCGGGCACGGGTGGACGTGGGCATCCGCAGCAAGTTCCAACCGGGCAAGTTGATCAGCATCAGCACGCGAAACTTCTACAGCAGCAGCAAATGATGCGTGCTCAGCAGGTCAGTAAATCTCGTGACTGTAATCCCATCCAACATGCTTTTTAGGATTTCATTCGAGCCTGTATGGGCACCAGTTCGATTAGCGATCTGCTGCTGAAGCCTTTTTATATGCTGCGGATAATGCACACAGGCGTGGGCGTTCAAAAACACAAGTAAGCTTGCCGGTTATTTAGGCTGAATAAAAACATCCAGAGGTAGCATATCCAGCGTGATTTCTTATGGAATAAGGTGTCATGGTCGTTTTCTTATTCAGCTGTACTCGTGCTTCGCAATTTCATAAATGAACGAACAAAAAGCGTAACAGTCTAGAAATTTGGAGGATCAAAATAATACTGGATGAATAGTATTTTAATTGATCATAGTGTAGCAGTGTGAATAAAAAATGGACAGTTCTCATTATTTTACATGTTGCTTTGCATAGGATCAAGTAATTTAGGTGCAAGAAAAATATTATATAATCCCATAACTATTTTTTAAATTTTAACATTTTCGTAGTGGAACTCCGCTTTTAGTAGCTATTGTGCACGTACTACTCTAATCCACGATTCGTGTATTGCTACACCAGAAATATTTGCGCCATTTTTAAGATAAACCAAATAAGGAGAAGTCTTTACCCTACATCCAATAATATTTCCAATTCTATTTCTATTCTGCTTTCAAAGTGAGTCCATGTAATTATGGAAATATTCCATAGACCTGCTTTTCGGAAGACGAACCTGATGTCTTGCATCACCCAATGGACGAATAGGACGTTTCAACCGCGGTGTATACTCTCGGCTGATGTTTTATTGTCTTTAAGAGGATTTACAAGACAAGTACAGTAGAGGATGAAGGGCCTTCACCCGAATAGCGTAGGGTTCTTTTTCGGAACAGCCTCTCAATTTCAATGGTCCTTGGCTCACTAATCCTAACCAGTCCTTTCCGCCTTTGGGTTTCCCCTTCCCTTTACAGAGAAAAAAAAGATTTCTTTGTCGTGTATGCAACAGGTATCCTCGATTATTCTTCTTGTTTCACTTCGGCGACGCAATTTCTGTGCCTTTAAACGCGCGAAGCTAAGAAGTCGAAGGGAGATGGGAAGAAAGAACGAGTCATAGAGCTCTTGAAGAAAAACCTAACACCGTTGGACGCGAACCTCGAACGCGAATGGATCGTTCTCCTGAACCGTACAATGAATAGAAACTTTTTGTCGCTTTTTTTCACTCCAGTGCGTCAACTTCCTTCTGCAAAGTTACGCCAGACATGTATCCATTCAATTTATCGAGTGTGATGGCAAAGTCCAATCCCTTCATTGCCCTCTCCCTCTTTCGTCATTTCTTCTTTTTTTAAATTTATTTCCATCCGATGGTACTTATAAATAGATCGTATTTATAAATAGAAAAAAAATGAATAAATCGCGCCCTCTCGACTCCCAATTTTACGATACTTGAGCAATTCCATTATGTTATCTGACTCCACCTAGCTTTGAACTGCCAATTCTTTTTCTTTACGAACAGAAATTACTATCTAACACGAGAGCGATAAAAAAAAGTGTCACATACCAAATTTACGACGTTATGTCGCATCCGAAGTCACACTTTTTGATAGTAAATCCCAATATCGTTCGACGCAGAACCATTCCCGCGTTTTATCAGTTATCCTCGAGCGATTGAGTAAACGTATCGGTTACATCGATAATATTGAACTTCCGAGTCACAGTCGCCTCGCTTTGCGTTTCTGTGTCAGTTACTCAGATTGCGATTATAAATATTTGCGTTAGTCACTCCTGTTCAGGGATGCTGGAGTCCCTCGACGACGATACACCTTACCTCGTTGGGTGTCCGGAGAATTATATTTTTGAAGACTACAACGATTAGGTCAGCGCTACAATCTGATGCTCGCTTCACACCGCAGATTGAAAGAGCCGGTAATTATGCAGTATGAGAACTTTTCCGAAAAACGAGGGGAAATCTTTTTTCTCGCCACGATGTTGTTTATTCCAGTGGAAAAAAAAAATTCCCGTCGTTTTTTTCGGAAAAGTCCTCATACTGCATAATTACCAAACAGCCTTCTTATCCCTTTGCTCGGAATGACATATTTTGAGTTAATTTCTGTATATTCGTTTGAGACACTTCAACTGATCAGGAGTTTTGGAAGACTTCCAATGTGGCTTTTTATATAACGTGTAAGAAACGCAAAAGTTTCGCGCGTCGAGTCCGCGGCAACTATTCTAGGCACATTGCCCGAGTCAATGCAGCATATTTGACTTATACGATAATCATCTTTGAATCGCGTCGCATAAATGTGCGTCACTTTTGCGCTCTCCCCGTGGCAAAACGTTCCACTGCAAGATCAGAGGATATGTCAGTGGTAACAAGTCCCAAAGACGGATGGATAACGAGGGAGAGAGAGAAAGAGACACATAGAGATTGAGGAAGGTGAAAAAAGAAGACACGAAAAGCTACACGGATGATCGAGGCCATTGGCTGCGTTAGGCTCACGATTCTCGTGGAACGATGACTCCAATACTGCATTATTGGAGTGCATATTATTCATACATGTCCGTACTATATGAAACACCGCTTTCAACTAGGTCGAATAATATTCCAGGGAGAATCAATTGGCTCGATCTCTCAGTGTAGGCTCGCCGTACCCGTGAAATTGCCGCATGCATGAGAATAACGAAGAATCGTTTCCCGCTGGTCTCGAAGCACCCAAGAGAAGGGCAGTGTATCCGTGGCTGATGCTGTCGGCTGCGTTGCTAGCTGGTCGGGAGCGTTGTTCGCCTAATCATGGGCTGCACGGACCTCTGTGTAACGGCAAGAGAGTTGTAATAGTTGCGAGAATCTGAGACATTAAGTAACCATGGAGAGTGCGAGGAAGCGGGCAGGACAGAAAGACAAGTATATATATATATATATATATATATATATATATGGACAGCTAAATGGAGAGAGAGAGAGAGAGAGAACAAAAAGCAAAGGATCATGGAGCGATGCGGTGACAGTAGGAAGCATAAAAGTTGCAGAGTTCTCCGTTGTCCGAACTGAGCTATGAACAGCGGCAGTCGAAATAATGTAACTCTGTCTAGCCGCTCACGATTATGCTCTCGCTCCTTTCATCGTTGAGGACTCGTATATAAGCTCCAGTGCTTATTTTTTTCGTCTCCTCCTGGTCTCGAGCGTAACACCAGGAAGTTAAAACGCCAGCGATATCTCCAATTGTGTAATGTTGTGCGAGCAAACACACATTAACCGAGCGACTAACCATGCGCCGAACCTTTCGTACTCTCTCTCTCTCTCTCTCTTTCTCTCTCTCTCTCTCTCCCCCCCCCCCTCTCTCTCTTCTTACCCGCGGTTAGCACTTCGATGTATGAGGCTTCCTGTATATTCGTACGAAAATATGCCTCGATCGGTGCGGATAACGACCGAAAAATGAATGAAATACGAATGATGACAACAACAACAACAACAATAACCAAACGGCAGAAACGGCATCGCGAAACGTGTGTCGTGACCTGGCGCTAAATGTACGCCTCGCTTTAACTCGAACGAGCGTGTACGCAAAAGTGACTTAGAAACTATGCATTCAATTCTTGCATCAGCCGACTATCCAGTCACGAGATAAATAACGACGTGCAGTTTTTAGCAGTCGCCGATTTATTGCACGATATTGATAATTTGCCTCTCTTCTTCGAGTGGGTGGGCATGTTTCATCGTTCGACGTCATGAGATGCTCAAATTAAACGTGAGACTTCGGCGACTATGCGGTGAAAGTAATTGGAAATGTCGTCGCATCTTTCGGACGCCGCGTTCGTGGGAAACGCATCAAGTGTAAATCATGAACGTCGATTTTGGGTGAAACTGCAATCTGGTCGAATTTAACGAGACGTGCCTCTCCACTCAAGTATCGGAACCATCGAGCCTCGCACGCGTGTCTGGAAATTAAATTTGTTTACCGGAACTTGTTCAAACTTACTGTCGAAACTTCTGCAATCTTCGGAGCTGATTGAGAAATAATGCTTTACTCGGAATCAGTTTGGCAATTGATGGGAAACGGAAGGCGATCGCGATGTAGGCATTTTATCGTTTGTCTTTCTTTTTTTTTTTTTTAAGATTGTCAGGATGGTATTGCGGAATTGTGGTGTACTGCCGTTTGCCTGTAGCTTCGCAAGCATATACTTAGGAAATTTGGTACATGTGGGGAATGGATTTTAGTGTCGTACCGTGTCGGGGATTATATACTAAGGTTATTATGTAGAACCCATTTTCCATATACTTTCATACGTACTCATAATCACGCGGCCGGCGAAAAAAAACTTACAAATGGCGTCAGATGATGACGAAAGCTAATGGAACTTTTTCCTACCGAGTATTTACTAGAGAAAGTACAGAGAATTTCCGGAACCGTTGATTTCCACACTTCAAAGGCTTCGTTCAAAAGCTTTATCCGTTTAAACGTCTGCTTTCCGAAAATGATAGATCCCGTCTGAACATCGTACGTTAAGCCTGCTCACTTAATTTCAGCCCGCATAAACACCCGAACAGCCAGACATGACACGACGATATCAGTGAGATAGAAACGTTGTATCAACAGTCCAATGTTGTTGTTTCATATGTTTCAGGTGATGCAGCAGCAACAGCAGCAGCAGCAGCACATGGCGGGAGGCATGGGCGGCGTTAGGCCACCACCCCCGGAATACAAAGCTGCTGCACAAGCGCAAATGATGCACGCCGGTATAGGAATGGGTCAGCAAGCGAGGTTTCCAAACGCCGGACCTATGCGTCGTGTAACCCAACAACCGATGCCACCTTCAGGTACATTAATGCCCCTTTCCCTACGTTTCTATTTTCTTTCACTTGCCGCACATTAAAAAATTCAATTCCAAGCTTCCGTTTGACCCGGACGCTACGTTCATTCGTTATTTTCGCGTGATGCCGATGGCCAGAATGCGGGCATCTCTCGATTTCACTGTATCACATATCTGGCACGGGGAAAAACACGCGTATCCAAAGTCTCCTGTCACTTTCATGTGCATTGGCGCTCGGCCAGAATCGCGAGGCACTCAAAGTAATGAGAATACGTCGGCTTATCGATTCTTTCATCTTCTCGTTGATGGTACTAGGGCTGGAGAGCACTAGAAAGAGAGGCTCCCTTCGTTATCCATTTAACATACAACCCTGCAGAACTTTTCTACCTAAAGTTTTCCATACCAACTCGGAAGTATTTCCGAAGTATTTTGCTTTGCTAAGTATTTCCATAAAGAAACCCCCGAGCCTGTGGCCAATGTGAAAGATCACTCGGGTTCGGATTGAGACGTCATCGTCAGAAAATTACGTACGAATAGTTTCGGTTGACGCGGCTGATTTCGGTCGTAACACGGCGCGTGCAATTCGTCTCGACAGGTCCAATGATGAGGCCTCAAATGGCCCAGCAACAGCAGCAACAAGCGTTACACGCGGCTGGTGGCAACATGTACGTCGGCGTCAATGTGACGTGTGCACGCACCGGGGGTGGTATGGGAGCGATAGGTGGTATGCATCAGATGCACCAGAGACTGGGATATCCAAGAACGAACAATCAACGGCCGCCTAATGTGAGCGTCGGTCCACCGGAAACACTGGGTAACAGTATCGCTGGACGCGGGGCTCAACAAGAGTGGCGACACCTACTCATGCAACAGCAGCAGGGCTTTCAAGCCCAGATGCGACCGCCGTTCAACCAACAGAGTCATCAAGGTGAGTCGTCTCGATTGACCCGTTCAAAGGGTCCGTATTTTCGGAAACTTCACCAGCAGCCTCAACCTTACGCTTTCTCGGGCTATGGGAAACCCTTTGATTTCATCGTGTTCATTCACCTAGCACGTAAAGCCTTCCTCGACATTTTCTCGTGATCCTCTGATTTCGAAAATGTGAAATAATTCATGAAGATTAAAATTGGATGCTCTCGTTTCGTTTGTCCTAAGTCTGCGTGCGAAGTTTTGGGTCGATCCACTAGCGCGTTGATGAATCATCAAACTTTTTACGCGCAGTAGTCTTGCATGCATTCTGATGGAATGCATGCATGCTCCACTGCTGTACATGATGGGAAAAAGCGCAACGAAAAAATGGTACAGAATATCTGAGACTTTTTTTGTGGGCTATTTACGAAAGACAATTTTGCAATCCTTCACTATGTGATTGGAGTGTAACTGATTGTAACCTAGTGGAAATCTGATTATTTTCTCGTTCGGCTAACCCATTCATCCTCGCCAAACTGTAAGGCAACGCTGTAAACAGTTGAACGGCTCGAAAATTCCAGCAGTCGTGATACCTGTCACATTCACTCACAAGAGTTTTGCTCTAAATTAAAAAATGAACAAACACGAGTGAAATGATTTAAAAAAACATTTTCAACTGAAAATTGGCGACTGATCTATACATTATGCCGCTGATATTTAAGTTACGTCTAGGGCACACATTTGAGAACTCCAACTTTCGGGAACTCTCGCCTAAGATGGTATCTCCCGTATATCCTTGAGGGGCTAGGCTACTGTGACGCCCCAAAAATCTGGGTTATATAAAAAAAAATAGCATCAGAGGAATAATTGGCACGATGAAAAAATCGTTTGTACATTTATACGTATGCACATTGACAAAGTAGTGTACCAAATTTCATAAAAAGAACATTAGTTACTATAGCTTTTTTGTTATCGTGCTGCTATCATCAGAAAAAAACGTTTAGAATTTTTGTTTCGATTTTTCGAGAAAAAAATGTGACACCATTACTGTTAATTAGTAATGAAAAGAAAAAATGTTGAGAAGGAAAGCGTCGTTCAAGACTATTATTACACTGAATAAATGTACCAAATTTCAAATTAGATGTCAATAAATGTGTGCACCGTTTTGAAAAACATAGTTTTGAGAAAAACGCGTTTAAACGTTTACCAGCGGTTCTATCGTCGTAATAACAAGTTTACCGTCAATCTGCGATTCCTGCACCATACGTTGGACCTTCCTCTTCAATTAACGTTGCCTGAAGCGAGTATCGATTTTTTTTAATTTCCACCTTAGCCTAACCTATTGAGCCTCGTTCATACAGATTGCCCCAAATGGGAACAAACCAATATTCCTTGATACGCTCGCTGCTCGCACAACGACAATTACGAGGAAAAAAAAAACGACGCACCAAAAGCATAGAACCACTGTTTTCACGTACGACAATTTATGTGGCAAAGGTGGCTTCGTGATGGGCGGAGCTGGAGGAATGCAGATGAGCGCGGCTCAGATGCAACATCAACAGCTGATTCGCTCGCAAAGCGGGAGCATGGCCGGCACGGGGATGGCCAACAGTTCTCAGATGCAACAATTACTGTCCCAGCAACACCAGCAGCAAACCCTTGCGATGCAACAGGGCAACAATCAGATGTCCATGCAGATGCAAATGTCCCAATCGTCCTCTGTAAACTCCGTAACCAACACGGGGACGGGTAAGTTTGCTCTCTCTCTCTCTCTCTCTCTCTCTCTCTCTCTCTCTCTCTCTCTCTCTCTCTCTCTCTCTCTCTCTCTCTCTCTCTCCCTCTCTCTCTCTCTCCCTATCATTTACCACAATATAATCGATAATACGAATAATCAACATCAGTAAACATCAATCAGAGCAGCTGTGGGTAAAATAAATTCACTCTTTTTTGACCCCGTGAAACGAATCGAGGATAATTTATTAGGACGTTGAAAAAGTTCTCGCCGTTCTCCAACAGATGGCGTTACCAGAACTATGTACGCGTAGTTTAAGATGGCAAAGCATCTTTAAAGTACTATGAGCAAACTTGAAATTCAGTGTACGTCGTTTCGCCGGAGTGTGAACAACTTTTATTTTCATAGTGTTAAGGCGTTACCCCCACTTGTAGCGCAAAAAAGGCCTTTTTCATGAATCTTTTTGAAGAAAACTACAAAACTTTTTTAATCGATCAATATACCATCTTAAAGAACACATCTTGAAGAACTTTCAGTAATTTTTTTATTGAAAAATATTACATTATTTAGTGGCGAATGGCCGTCAATGAAATAATGTTTTTATATACACGGTTTGCGGTGACCAACATTGTGGCGAAGTGGATCATCTGAAAAAAAATGCGGATGGATTTAGTCAAATATAAGTATAAACTAGTCTTTAATCGAAGGATTTTAAAAAATATTCATTTTTCACAAAATGGCGGACAGTCAAAGTTAATGGTTCGATTTTAACGAAAAAAAACGGCCGTTTTTTGCCTACAAAAGGCCATTTTTTTTCGAAAAAAAAATCGAACGATTAAAGACTACATTTTTATGGATTAAATAAGCCTGCAAAATTTCAAGAAGATCGGTTCATTAGTGTTCGAGTAATCTTGGTCACCGACTTCAGAAATGCCATTTTGAGAAAAACGCGTTTAAAGTTTCAATTAGCCGGTCGTTTACACAACGGATTCTTCTCTTTCAACGCTCATATCTCAGTCAATTTTGTCCGTATCGACTTGAAATTTTCAGGACATATTCTCAGATACTTATACTTCAAAAAAATGCAATAAAAAAATCGATTTTTTCAAAATCGCAAGTGGGGGTAACCCCTTAAGGGTGTTGAGTCCCAAATCGCAAATGATGATAAAATTCTGAAAATTTAGTATGTTTTTGTATGAAGTATTTCAGAGGTCGTGTAAAAATTTCACGACAATTAGGAAGCTCGTTATTGAACAATTAACATTCACAAATTAAATGTTGTTTTATGGAAACTGATGTAACTTTGCAATAAGTTTTTTTTTGACCTCTCAATTTTATAATATCTACAATATACTGAAAGCAACGAAAAAAAACTAAGTTTATTGATAAATTTTTTTAATTTCTTTTAAAAATTGTTCTTAACAAAATGTTAATTTTTTAATAACGAGCTTCCTAATCGTCGTGAAATTTTAACACGACCTCTTAAATACTTCATACAAAAACATACCAAATTTTCAGAATTGTCTTATCATTTTTTATTTCAACCCTTAAGGAGGTTGAAGTAATGATGATAGAACTCTGAAAATTTAGTATGTTTTTACATGAAGTATTCAGGAGGTCGTGTAAAAATTTCATGACGATTAAGAAGCTATTTATTGAACAATTAGCATTAACATGTTTCATAGCGACTCAACATCCTTCAGGGATAACACCACTCTAGCGGCGGAAAATAAGGCCTAATTTTGACAATTTATTTTGGGAGTGTGAACAAAGGAATCGGATTTATTTTGAGAGGGTTTATTTAACACATATCAAAGTATAAAGAGAAGTTAGGCCACATCAACGGGTATAAAATCATGTGCGAATTTAACCATTTTTTTCCTATGAAAAGTGATTCACTCGTAACATTAATTACACATCTTTTTAGTATGGATATCAAGCTGTTAGAAAATATATATATTTTTTTCGATGTGCAAAATGGTGGACTACTAATATTTTCTTTTATTATCTTTTTTTAGGCGCTCCGCGGCGTGACATTTAGCATACACAATTTTTGACCTAGAACAAAAAACAAAAATTCTCGTCAATCTACGTTAGAATACCTGGAGAAGTACGTACGGAGTTTAAAAAGAAATTAAGAAATGAATTTCCAGTGAAAAATTTCGTTATACTCCTCATAAACTGCTCATAAAATGAAAAGTTTTCGAGTACAGTAGAACCTCGATTATCCGAACCTCGATCATCCGAACCCTCAATTATCCGAACGATGACTTAGTTTATCCTCAATTATCCCAACGTTGGCGCGAATCTCGACGATTTTTTAATTGACGAACCCGTCCGTTAATTGAAAATTGACGATTTTATGAAAAAAAAATATAAAAAAAGCATTCGACTTTTTTCAGGTCTTTAAAATACATAAACATTATATATATATATATATATTTCGACGTTAATACTCTCGTAATGATCCCGTCCTAAAAAACCGACGTTTCGATTATCCGAACTAGTCTCGGCCCCAATTGGTTCGGATAATCGAGGTTTTACTGTAATAAAAAATCTCGTACGTACTTCTCTGCAAAATGCAATTATGAACATAACTTTAAAATTTGAAGTAAATCGAGTGAAAATTGTTGTAGTTATTTGTCACGTCAAGTGGGAAAAAGCTGTTTTGGGAAGTTTCGAGTAGTCGGCCATTTTGTACATCGAAAAAAATATATATATATATATTTTTTCTAACAGCTTGATATCCGTACTAAATAGATGTGTAAAATTCATTTGATGAGTGAATCACTTTTTCATGCGAAAAAATTGTTAAATTCGCACATGATTTTATACCCGTTAATGTGGCCTAAGGCCTTGAAGAAGTTTGTTCAATCGAGGCATACCGCCCAACTTCACGATTTGCGATTCAAAATGATCGTGACTCGGGTAGTTTCCAGCATAAAAGTTCACACGTACCCATGTGTAGAAGTATGAAACCGGAATTTCCCTATAGATGGCGCTAGCCTTTAGTTTAGGGACCGTAAGACCGCTTCTGCAGCGCCATCATTTCCCTCTACAGCCGACGAAGATTTTCAACACACAACACCCAAGTTCCCTACACCGGCATATTTTTCTATAACCTTAAATATGTCGAGTTTTGTGCCTACGAACTACGATTTTCGAACAGCATTGTTTTTCTGTTATCATTAGAAGAAAACTGCTGCAGAATCGCATCGAATGCTTGTCGAAGCTTACGGTGAACATGCTCTTGGTAAAACACAGTGTTTCGAGTGGTTCAAAAAATTCAAAAGTGGTGATTTTGACGTGAGAAACGAATAGCGGGGGAAACCACCGAAAAAGTTCGCAGACAACGAATTGCAAGCCTTATTGGATGAAGATGATACTCAAAGCCAACAAGAACTCGCGGATCAATTGAATATGACGCGGAAAGCCGTCACCATTCTTTTTTATCATTTTCAAACAACAGACGCGTAATGTTTACAAAAAAATTCCGGTTTCATACTTCTACACCTGGTATACATCACTAATATAAGATTTAAGAAAAAGGTACTTCCCATCGCGTCTGCTAAAAATTCCCTTTTGCTTTGCGTATTTAATTTGGAATAGATTCATGGAGAATTGATTCGGAAACCTTCGAAGTGTCAATCTCAAGTGCAGCGCCTGAATTTTCGACACTCTCGGCCAGTGTGGCAAAAAGGCCGCCTAAACATCTTCAGTGGCGTGTTGTACGTCGCTCGACACATTCGACCCTGTCTGATCGAAATACTTTGTTCCGCCGCAGGTTCACCGTTGCACCCACATCAGCAGTACGGCGCCGGAAGTCCCGGAGTCCGCAGTATGCCGCAACAACAGCAGCAGCAGTCCCAACAACCTCAGCACAGTCAGCCACCAACGTCGGGGCCCGATCCCTCGGTGACTACGGCTGCCGAATTCAGTCTCGACCTTCTGGAGAATCTTCCCGCTGGTGACACCTCGAATTTCAATCCCCAAGAACTATTGAATTCGCTGGAATCAACGGCCGGCTTCAATCTCGACATTCTTTAAGGCTGTGAAACTCGCGCACACGATGCCCCCCTTCCCTCCTGCCATTTTACCGTTTTCGTCGAGCGATCGATCGTCAAGGGTTCTCAAATCCTCATTCGATATCATCTCCAAAGTATGCTCTCTCTATCGCACTCTGCGTTCCACATCGATCAACGCAATTGACACACACACGGGGGAGCATGCGTTATCGAAGCCTCTTCCAGCATCGGGTATTCGAGACACACAGCCGATGACAATGAAGTCGTACCACGAGATCTGTTCCATTTTTTTTGTTGTTTTTTTTTCCCCCTCGTTTCGATACGCCACGGCAACGTTACTCGGCGTTCATTGATCTCGTGGGAACGTCGTCAATTATCGCCAGGCGAAATACTTCATCGTCCGCGTACTCCGATGTACTCGACGAGAATTCACGGCGACGCGTCTACCCGCGTCTACCGTTGTCTCTCTCCCTCCCTCTCTTTCTCTTTCTCCGGGAAGTGCTAATTCTTCTAGGCAATCACAATTTAGTCAAATTCTCTACCCTCAAATGCAATCGCAGAGAGCAAGGAAGGTGCCAAGGTGGCCGGAGAAGCAACCGGAAAGAATCGAAAAACGGCTATCGGGGAATCGAACGATACATCGAGGGCGTTCGATTTTTTTGTTTGTTGCCTCTCGATGTCATCGACGAACGAACGCGCTGCGTCGTGTTTAATTGTCCTCCCTTAGCCCGCTCGTTATCGGGCACGACAGATTACGCTGGCTTCCTCACTCTCTGTGCTTCGAGTGCTCAAGTCGACGTTGCACCGGTGCTACTTCGACGAGCACTCTGCAACCGTAAAAAACGAATCGATCTTCCTCGCTCGATCCTTCGCAACGGAGAAGACCCTTCGCGCTTACCGGAGGGTCAAGTCGAGGCACGAGTTACTTGTGAATTACCGTGCATTCGGCAGTCCATTTTGTTCTGTATTTCTTATACACCATCGCCCACCCTGCCCCCGCGCCTCAGTCTCCGTGGAAGGATGCGTAACGCGAGCGGAAGATCGATGTCCCTCGAGTGTTTACGAGCAAATAAATGATGCGTTATTCGCTACGTTGCCGTTAAACGTCACGGCCTTTGTGGGTTTTAAAGGTTAAGAATGCGTAATTTTAATGTTTAGCCTAGTGTATATTTAACGTAACGAGCGCGTACGCCGTTCGTACGCAGCGACGGCGCAATCTACCTATTAAGATAAAGTCAATTATGAAACAAAACAAAACAAAAAACACACACACACACGTAGAGATACGAGTTAGGGCCGGCGAGCCGAGGTCACATTGACCACGGTGCCGAAACCCGAAACGTGATTATTCGAGGACGAGATCCTCGGCTGTGCCGAAACAACCGAGCGATTATCTCTCCCCTTCTCTCTTTCTCCATTTCTGTAACCGAGAGTCCAGTTCTATTCGAACTATTTTAACGTTGCACCCGTAAAGAGCACTCGTCGGATAAATCACACGTCGCGTCTGTACAGATCCACCCAACCTAAGCCAATTGAACTCTCATTGTACATATTTATTATAGTACGTAAAGTAGACGGAATTTTTGAGCGAGACACCCGAAATTCAACACGAGACTATAGATCGCTCGGGATAGTTGAGCGCAGTTGACTGGGAATGGCTTTCGAATGTGCCGATTGCAGAAGAGTTTCCGCCTCGATCGCGACATTGTTCTTTTTTTTTGCCGAATAACCCGACGAATTCGTGACGCGGCTTGGGAATCAGTTGGAGCGGTCTTTGTTGCCGTTTGCCTATGTTTTTCTCGCGATCCAAGATGGCGGTGTCGATACATTTTGATCACATGTGCTCGATTGGAGCACTGAATGACGCGGGCGGATCGAAGGGTGCGAAATTGGAAATATCGAGCAAAAATAACGTTGACCTTCGATAGTGGCTTGAACGTTTGCGGGCTTTCGAGAAATTAACTTTCAATAGTTGATGGGGCATTTCTGGTACACACCGCATTCCTTGAGGATGTATTGCCCGTACATTCCCTACCAAGAGTGAGTTCCGCTGAGAATTTTGAGTACTTAGCGATAACAAAATCTGAAGAAAAAAATCAACCGTATTGAAGATGCTAAGAACATCGATTTTGAATCATAAGAATGCCAAACATTTATATATAAATTGTTTAAACAAAAATTTGTTAGTAAAATCTCCGGTAAACTCGATTTTTTGCGACCGTAAACGAATTATCTCACAATACCTCACAATATTTTCTCTCTTTTTCGAAAAACCCGTTTTTGGAATTCCGAGGCTGTACCTATGACACTGTTTGTTCAGAACCCCGGACACTTCTTGGATTTACTATGGAATATTGCTCCGAAAAAATACTGAAAATTGGTGACTCTTCATCCATTTGGTTACTTTAAAAAATTAAAATGAAAATAGGAGGAAAATTCTTTAAAAAATTCATACCTGTTCAGAAAAATCTACGAATTCATTTTATAATAATTAAAAATGTTCACCGGATAATTGTTGAACAATTGTTTTTTTCAACAATTTACTTATAACTTTTTTTCATTATTATTACCGGAAATTAATGTTCTTAGCATGGTGAGTGTGGTTGAATTGAAAAAAAAATTCATCTCATCGCTCAGTACTCAAAATTCTCGGAGAAACTCACTTTTGCTGGGGAAGGTACGGGCAACGTCCTTAATTTTTTGCGCGATCACGTTTTTTCCCCGAGAATGTTCCATCTTTCGTTCTAAGTATCCGTTTCGAGTATTTTTGACGGCTGACTTTTTTCCAGTGTTCGTTTAATCTCCGTCAAATATATATATATATATATATTCTGTCTAAGAGACCTAAGATATTAGGGTGGTTAAAAAAAATCGATTTTTTTTCTCAACGGAAAATCGATGTGTGTCAAGAAAAAGAAAGTTTTGCAAAATTTGAGGGTTCTAAACAACTTTTTAGTTAGTGCTCAAACGCCTTTTTCGTGTTTTTTCTTCTCTTGATCATCGGAGTATTAATTTTTTTTTATCGATGCAGAAAATGTTGGTGCGTGATCCAATGTAAGTCTTGATTTAATTTTTTCAGCGACAATACCCAATTTTTATTTAAAAATTTTGTTTTGCCATGAACAATTTGTATTTGCAGATTAAGAATCAATATATGTAATTCGGTTGTGATAATTATATCAGCCACTTGATGAACAAGAACACGGTGTTTACATCACTGAGCGTCGAACAAGTATGCGTGTTTTTTTGGAGTAATATGTTGTTTTGGAGTAAGAAAACAAACGAAGAAAAAAATAGACGAAAAATCGAGGATAAAAAATAAAAAGTCGTTTGAGCCATATCTAAAAAAATGTTTAGAACTGTCAAGTTTTGTATGAATTACTTTTTCATAACGTAGTAATATTTTCCGTTGGGTATCACGAAAAAAAAATCATTTTTTTATTGAACCACCCTAATATATATATATATATATATATATATATGAGAAAAAAGAGATGTCTCGCATATCACTTAAAAAAATTGACCAAAATAACGTTGGGCAAAAACGGAGGAAAGTGTTTCATTACGAACATTCAGCGTTATTATTATCGCAGGGTAGTCTAAATCCAAATTGCTTCGTTATTTCCGACGAGTTTCCATTTCGAAAAGTAATATCCATTCACCGCCCAGACATCTCATGACATGTGTTCATTAAATTCGACGATTAAAGCTTAAAATTTAAAAAATGAAAAGATCAAAGCGTGTGACATCGACCAATGTACTAGCTGTCACATCCAAAAAATGTCTACGATAGAGAATTTCGAATATCCGAAAATTACCGCGACTTCACGAGTCCTTTTCCGCTAAAATCGTTCACCAAGCATACATCCAAACATTCACAAAGGCCTGTACGATAACCGGTGAATTTTCAATGGATCAAAAAAAAAAAAAACAACAAAGTAACGCGGGATTTACCAAAGGCCGCCCCGCGGTGCGATTCGCTGCTGAACTATCCCGAGAGTCCTACGGCATAATTATCACAACGCGATAACGTTAACGACAGGTAATAAAATAGGTAATTATCGATCGCGTTGAAATAGCGAATGATTAATTATAACGCGATAATGTATCGAGAGAGTAGCGCGCGAAGCTGCGGGCCTTCCGGACGACCGAGCGAATTGCACGTTCCGTTTGCGTGTCGTTCGTACTCTCGTTGTTAAAACGGTGCCAATGGCTGTTTCGCGTTCGAGCAGTTCCCGCTCTCGGCACAACGAACTACTTTACCCTCTTCGATAGCCCGGAAGGATCAAACGCCACGGGTCATTGCCGCGTTTCGAGCAAAGTTTAGTCGACCTTGAACAAAAGAACGAAAAAAAAAGAATAAAAAAAAACACGGAGGAGCGCAAACGAACAAGCACAGTACGGAATTCGACAATTTTTTACACACATTTTTTAACGTCCACGTAAAACGAACTTCCCGCCAAAATGCGAATTCACTTGATCACCTCCCCCGCCCGTCGATAATTATGCGTTTGACAGCAGCAGCGACAAATTTCGAGATTCCAGTTCGATGTCGCTGAGAATAGGATCTGCGAGCGGCTAATCTTCCAAATAGCGATACATTCCATAGATAAAAGAGAAAGGCAAAAAAAAAAAAGAAAACGAACGCAAAAGGAAAGGAATCGTCGTCGTGCGGTTCTCCAATCGAAAAAAACTGTCGCGTCGAATGAAAAAGAAAGCGAAGAGGAGCGATTGCCTATATATCCGTAGACGAGCCCGAAACGCTCAGCCTCCAATGGCCGATTATTCGCCGAAGAAAAACAGAAACGAAATGCTCACACTCGACACGCTTCTCTTCCCGGCTCTCCCAGAGATCCGATTGTCCGCGACTCATCATACGTCACAGTCGTTTGTGCAAAAAAAACGAAGAAAATGGGGGACAAAAAAACAAAGAAAATTCGCCGATACCGGACGATTGCGACATGATTGTCTTGTAAAATATTGGGGCCACGAAACATAATCTATCGACGATAAACTTTTGAGGAGTAAAACGAGGATCAACGAGACAGGTGCTCTGATTCTCAACGTCAATATAACCTATGTAAATCAAAAGTATAGAATTAATATTAACGAGGATAGGAGCGATTGGGGGGGGGGGGGGGGGGGGGATAGGGAAGACGAGAAGAAAGCAAATATGATCGCCCACGTATCGAAGTTATTTCGTCATTTTTCTTCATTTACTCTCACGTTTCGCAGGAGCGCGGGTAACGTTAAAAAACGATGTTGAAGTTTGCATCGTTGGAACGCGACGAAACTTTTTCTTGATTTTTTCATTTCTTTATTTTCATTACTGTTTGAAATCTTTTTTAGCAGCTTTTCCTTGTAAATTGTGAAAAAGGATTTTCAGTAACGTTTCATCGACTTTCGTAGCCCAAATGTGCCGAAAAAAAAATTGAAAATACGAAAAAATATATATATACATTTTCGTTGCATTCCAACGATGCAAACTTCACTACCGCGTCAAAAAGTCATATGTGAGAAACAGGGGGTGAAAAAGAAGGCTTCGGTCTTTCGAGGACGAGGGAACGAAAGAGTTCGGAATAAACGAGAAAAAAAACGAGTATTAGGGACCAACGTAAAAGAGGCAGGTGCTCGAATGCCGCGTGTAAACAGTGGATCGTTGCTTTTTTTTTTTCGTGTACGAGTCGAACGTACGATAATCGGGCTTGCACGTAAACGGTGCTTTTCTTTCCCCCGCAAACGTTGAATTCGGCCTCTGTCGCACCGATACACACCTAAATATTTTAATTATTCATAACTTTACAATAACTGGGCATTCGTATCGGCTAGACGAGACGAACATTGAATTGTTGTACGATATAAACGCGCTCCCGGATAACGCGTATTTTTTCATTCGGAGTATCGCGATAGATACCACGGGCGATGGAAAACGTGTTTATTTTTTTTTCTTCAAATCGCGAGAATCGCCGAATTAGCAAAGAAAATGTAACGTTAGGTTTAGCCGGTGAGGCGACGCGATGCGCATTTTCGCCAAGAACCAATGAAGCCTTGGGTCATGTAGGCGCGCGGTGGCAACAGCCCTCCGCATAGTCGGAACCGCGGTGCTGGGTGAAGGCACGGTAGGATCAATATCACAGCGAGGGAGAGACGAGCCTGAGAATAGGAAAGGCGCGTCCCGTATATAGGAACGAGCAACGCGCGAGGGACGAGGATTACGTGCAACGACAGCGGAAAGGGTGGAGGCTCCGCGGGTAGAAGGGGTTGTCCGAAAATTTCAACTCCTCCCGCTACAGCTCAATACTAAAGTCTGCCTTCGAGAAGGCACGGAGCTTCGACGAACCGTTCCAAATGTCATTGGCCGTACGGTGGAACGTTCGAAAAATATTCGCCAACGTTGCACTTCAGAGTGCCTACTTTCGTACTTGGCAAACGTAATTTTCCTTTATTTCTATTAAGGATGTTGTGTCGAAAATTGAAAATGGTGATCAAATTTTAAAAATTTGATAAATTGAATTTTGAATTGAATTTTGAAATTTTAAATTGAAATTTTGAATTGAATTTTGAAATTTTAAAGATTTGATTTTTGATTTGATAAATTTTAAAAATTTGATAGGTCATTGCGTAAAACATTCGAAAGGTTGTGTAAAAATTTCACGACGATTAGGAAACTGGCTACTGAGAAATTAGAATTCGAAAATTACACGCTGCCTCGTGGAACCTGAAGTAACTTTGCAATTCTATTAGCGAATAGCAAACTTTGCTATTTGTTTTCAAGAAATAGAAGAAATATTTACGAATGATCGTTTTTTTTTTTTTTTCAAATATATCAAAAACAAAAGTGGCTTTATGGCGCAAGCAACGACGTCGTCCGCGAACGAAAATGAGTGTTTAAATTTCCCGCTACTTTCGGTCCATGCAACGTTGCCGCTATATTCTTATATGTTTTTTCCTCAAGTGTGATTTTTTTTTGTATTTTCGGCATCATTTTGTGGAACAAAAAAAAATAATAATTGCAAAGTTACTTCAATTTCCATAAGGCTGTCCGTAATTTGTGAATTCCAATTTCTCAGTAGCCAGCATCCTAATCGTCGTGAAATTTTTGCACAACCTTTCAAATGTTGCACATAATGACTTATGAAACAAAAAAAATTTGATTGCCATTTTCAGTTTTGGACACAACATCCTTAAGGAGAGAGATGCGGTCAGAGGCGTGAAAAAAACGAGCATTTTCAATAATTTTTTTTTTATAGTAATCAAGTTTGTTTTACGAAAGTCGTTACACAGACTTTTTATGTTATATTTCAACTTGACTTGTACAAATTTTCAATGAAAGATATTGATTATTGATAAAAAAATATCGCCACCTTCGTCGGACCCCCTTCGGCATGTAGTGCTTTGCGATCACCGCTATAATTAAAAAACCACTCGATGTATTTTGATGAAATTTGGTGTGCTTATTGATAGCGTTAAAAACTAGTCCTTGATCGGAGGATTTTCGTTTTTGTTGAAAATTTCTATCTTTTTTCAACAGCAAACGAGCGATTTTTTGGTCGAAAATCGAAAGTTATCTGTCGGAAGACGCCATTTTGTTAATTCGCGAAAAAAAAAGAAAAGCTCCGATTAAGGATTAGTGTTCAGTGCTATCAATAAGCACATCAAATTTCATCAAAATCCATCGACTGGTTTTTGAATTATAGTGGTCACCGCAAAGCGTGCCGAAGGGGGTCCGACAAAGATGGCGATATTGTTACAAATAATGAATATTTTTCTTCGAAAATTTGTACAAGTCAAGTTGAAATATAACATAAAAAGTCTGTGTAACCACTTTTGTAAAGCAAACTTAATAACAATGAAAAAAAAATTATTGAAAATGCTCGTTTTTTTCACGCCTCTGACTGCATCTCATTCCGTAATAATATACACCTACCGCGAATCTTCGAACGAACAGTCAGATTGCGAACGTCTTATCGCACGCCACGTGTTTCGCTCCCGAGTAACGAGCACGACGTTTTATCGATTCACGTTAATCGAGACAGGCAAATTCTGCGCGATCGTTAACGGGCCTTTTCTTCATTTTTACTTTTTTACCCCGTACGACAAACGTCATGATATATTTCGCTTCCACTGTTACGCCGTCGGTGATTTGTCGTTTGCAACGGTCAGTTCTTTCCAACTGTTTTTCGTTTTCTTCGGTGTGTTGGAAAGTGATATTCTGCCTTGAGAAGCACACAGACAATCGGCAATGCGATCACACCTAGTGCGAGGCCCTTTCGAAAGGAATCATCGACAAACACTCCGAAGGAAGGAATCGAATCAGATTCACTTCTCGAAGTATCGAGGAGATTGAAGCCCGCACCGTTGGAATGCAACGAAAATTAATTCTTTCAAATTGCTCACGTTTTTTTTTGGCCCGATTTAGCCTTGGAACACCACTCGAGCGTTTTCACGTATTGTTATTAGAGATTGATTACCACAATTGGCGAAAAAGCCACGACGGATAAATATTCGGATAAATAAATGAAAAATGAAGGAAAAATCGATGGGTTGCAACGATGCAAACTTTCGAACGCAGCTAATCGGACCGAATGAAAAACTGACAAAATCGTTCATGACCGGTTCGTAGGCAAACAGAAACGTCACGTGGGCGTATTGCAACGATCCACTGTTCATCGATGATTCGCGTGATGTGACAACGATTGGCGATATCCACTGTTAAAAGAAAAAGGGAAAATCAATACTCCCAGAAGCGTTGAGAAATCGCCTAACCCACGTGATATAAATATTATTAAACTTTTCCGGCGAAATTCACGTTGAACAATCGCGACCGGCTTCAACGACACTTTTGCAGAAATTCAACGAAATCATTTTCTTTTATTCGTTATTGCGACCCCGATTGGAAGCCCGTCCTCGATTACTGGAGTCACGCTCGTTCCGCTCGTAAATTGGCACGCATTTTTTTGTTGACTATTGTCAGCAACAATTGGTACGAGGCCCGAACCGTGGGGCTCTCGCTTTACCGAAGGATATTGAATGACGCGGAATATAGGGTGAGATACGAATGGCGTGCACTTATTTCGATACTTCTCTTCGATTATCGAAATGACAATGGCTGTTATGTTAACAAGCAATCAATTGTCACGAGAGCTGTTTGTGGTGCATATATATATATATACGCACACACACGTACTCTCATACATATATTAGCGTTTTCCATGCAAAGAGATTTTCGTTACGAAATGACAAAAAAAAAAGTGTGCGCGCAACCATCGTTTATTCGCTTTTCCTTTTGTACACTGTAAATAACGAGTATGCGACGTGCGTAAGAATATAGGGAGAGGAAAAGACGCACGTGATCGTACTTTTAGCGATTGCGATGTGAGAAACAACGTTCGTTTTTTTTTTTTTTTTTTTTTTTTCAACGAGATATCGATGGCGAAAAATATGTGCGAACAAACGAGAACGAGCGCGTTGTGAGATTCGAGATCACGTTCGACCAACGGGCTCTCGAATCACCGGCGAGGTCCCGCTGGCAACTCGATTGAGATTTAACAAAGAATGAAAAAGAGGATGCTGATTACGAGGAAGAAGAGGAAGAAGAAAAATCAACATTTTTATTCTTAATGATTGTGATATAGTCGTAAAACTAATGATAGAGAGGTAGTCCTGTACCGTTGAGCGTTCGTTGAGAATTCGTCGACTCAAGTGAGTTTTCGTGGGACCACGCCGAATAATTGAGACAAAAAAGGAAATAGCAAAAAGAGAAGAAGAAAGGTGCGAGGAGGAGGAGGAGGAAAAAAAACGCGTCGAGCATGAAACTGCCGGTATCTCGAGGCGTTACATTAATCTCGCTAAATCTACGAACTCGTGTCGTCCAACGTATTAATTATATATAGTAGGACGAGACAGCAATAAAATGTTGGATCGCGTATAGGCCTGTATATAAACAGCGTTGCGTTATTATTTATGTTGCTATTGAATATAGTGATAATGACTTACGATAAGTAAATCATAATTTAAAAGTGAAAATCATAAACTACACGACGTGTATATATATATAAACTATGGCTATATCCCACCCCCCCCTCCCCTCCCCATCACCCGTGGTAAAAGGATAGTTTCGGATAGTTATTTTTATTACTTATTATTACGAGGTAACTATTATTTCTAAGATAGCGTTATTGTCATTGTTATTATTTGGCCAATGATCTCATAATGGAAAAAAAATGAAACAAACACACAAACAATTGTAATTTGGATCCATTCTTTCTTTTTGTGCCGCGACAAATGTACCGTTTCGCATCTTGGATAAGTAAAAGAAATCCTTAACCGTAAAACGCATTGATCCTCGACCGATATCCGACGAAAGAACAAAACGAAATTTTATTTGGTATCCATATACTTTTCACGTCTACGTTCAACATTCGATTCTCGTCGTACTTTATTATGTCTAACACGTGTTTATGAAGTACAGCGCATTCCAAAAGGTGGTTTTTTTTTCTCGCTTGAATTATTGCGTTTTTTGTTTGTTTAGTTTTTAAACTCGTGGAAACGGAGAGTGTGTATTTCGTACACGATGCGGAAAGATAATTCTTCGAAAATGAAAAAAAATCAAGCCCTTATTAAGATTCCTCTGCTCTACACGATTAGGTTTAAGGTCTTCGTATTATTAACGAACGTGTTTCGGAGTAACCGTGGCTATTTGATAATATCGTCTTATTATCATAAACGGAAACGCACGAAGGAAAAAGTACCAGGTCGGGGATATTCCTTAATTCGATCAACTCGATTGTGTCTGATTTATCTGATGACCTGTTAAGTTTCGTATTCTCATTGAAAAGGTTGCAAATAACCGAGCCCCCCCGTTTGTGTTTATTCGGTGGTCGAATCATTCGTGGAAAGAGAAATAAACAAATTAAAAAAAAAAAAACAAAACAAAACAAATGAAGAGATAACGTTAAACCCTAATCACTCTTAAATAAAATAACTTAACGAAGTAACGTCGGTAAGAGCCAGATGCCGAATCGCAAAGGAAAATAAAAGAATTTAATTAGTTAAATTTGGTTATAATCGACGACGATATGACGATGATAAATTATTCATGAACATGTTTTATTGTATGAGAGTCGAGACATTTTTTCATGTCTTTGTATATTTTTATGCAATGTTGTAGAATGATATTGTTTCAAATATATTATACAGATAATAATGATAATAAACAAATTTATATGCTAAAACGCTCGTCATTATTCTCCACCGACGACCCGAAAAGTTGAGAGCTTAGGCTAATGGAAAAATGACGAACACTCGTTTGTCGCTTGAGGCAACTCAGATTGGAGAGGAAGGTCCAACGTATGGTGCAAGAATCGCAGATCGAAGGTAAACTTATGATTACAACGGTATAACTGCTGGCAAAAGTTTCAACGCATTCTCAAAACTATTTTTTTTTCAAAATGGTGTTTACGATTTCTCGACATCCAATGAACGAATTAACATTTCACAGACTTTCATTCAGTGCAACGGAATTTAAGTGTCTTGACCAACGTTTTTCTTCTTTACTTCTTTTTCATTGGCTATTAACAGTAATAAGGTCATTTTTCCTTGAAAAATCGATTAAAAAACATGATAACAAAAAGCTCGCTCAAGTCAGCCAATATTATCTGTTTTGAGGAAATACCTATTGATTTTTTTCTCGTTTTACAATTAAGGGGAGGTACCTGAGTAAACGGCGAGAAAAACAGGTAAAATTCGGGAATTTTTATCTCAAAAACTAATGTTTCGATTGGATCCGAGTTTTTTTATTGGAGAAATATGTACATTGAGGTATGTTTAGGATTTTTCAAAAATAAATTTGGCGACTTGAAGCGCCGTTGTTGTGGTCAGCGTCAGACGTGTTGTTCGTTGACGTGGCTTGTGGTGCCAAGGATTCCGGGCAGTCGGTTGATACGAAACATGAAAACGAGACGCATTCTTGAAATATAGTATACAAAGGAGTTCGCCTCGTAGAATTTTTTTAAAAACTTTATTTTTTATTGAATTGCGACCGTTTTAATTTAACATTCGTTTTTCGTTCGCAATTTCCGCCGATTTTTGTTCCATAGAAACGCAATGGTTCAATCAAATGAAAAACCCCTAGGTGGCGAACGAGAAAAACTATCGAAGAATGTTGTCTCCAAATTTGGACAAAATCGGACAAGCCGTTTTCGAGATTCATCTGGCGCCGACTTTGAAAACTATGTTTCGAGATAATCGCGTTTAAAAAGTGGGTAAAGACTTTCTCAATATTGCGAATTTCTACATGAATCTTATACACAATATTCTTTGAACTACAAAGCGGAAGAAGAAAAAAATCGATTTTTTGAAAAATTTACTCAGGTACCTGCCCTTAAATCAACCGGTGGCCAAAATCAAGCACACCGTTGAGTCCCACGCGTTCGAACGTCCTTCACGAGATTGTTGATAGCTTCTTCAATTATTAATATTTTTTAATGAAGTTCGGTACACAACTTTGTTGCGTATACATATAAATATCCAAACAATTTTTCAATTATTTTACTATTTCCTGCGAATAAAAAAAGGACTCGGATTTTCGGGTCGTCACTGCAACATGACCCCTTAAGGCGAGAAAACCCTTTAGAATTTTCAAAAAATCGATTTTTTAAAAACATATTTCGAAAGTATGATATCCAAAGAATATACTGACCAACGGAAAACTCGAAATATTGAATATTTGCGGAGCTATCGCGTATAGTCTAGAGCGCGGGGTAAGTCACTACAATTAATAGTTTTCACATGTTGAAACTTTAAACGCGATTATCTCGAAACTACTTTTTCAAAAACTGCTCGTGTTGTAGATCAAAAAGTTATCGACCGATTTGGATGAAATTTTGGGAGGTTACTCTCAGTAATATTATCGGAAGGATATACCTAAAGTTTGAAAGGTAGCGTGTAACTAAATAATTTTTTTGGGGTCGAATATGTCGCAAAACGGTCGAAAATTCGAATTTTGGAGTAAAAAGGCTCCCAAATTTTCAGTTTTGCACTTTTTCAACATTTTTTAGGTATATCCTTGCCCTTAATATGTCAGTAAACGAATGACACTTATTAAATCTTTTTCAGATCAACCGAAAAAGAGTGACAACTGCAGCACTTTTTGATGCCCCGGAAAACAGGCGTCCGAAGATCCTTAATAACGCCGCCATTTTGTTGGTCATCCAGAAATTTTTTTTTTTTTTAATCTTGACAGTTATAATGAACTCATGTCCAAATTTGAAAATGATCAGATTATTTTATCCCCTCTAAAAAAATTCCCGAAAAATACCTATTTTTCACGCTCCTAAAGATATTTCTCGCATTATGCTTGCTCGTATAAGCGATTTCATTGCAGTTCATCACATACAAAATACTTTAGAAATATCAATTTTCCTTCGCGTGCACTTGATGTCGATAAATTGGATCCGAAATATCGTATAATCTTTTGAAAGAAGTATACATATAAAGTATGCTGACTTTTCTTAGAGTTAAAGCGACGTAGAATCTGTGCCACGGGACGTATGATCACGAGGGACATAGGTATATGAAGAAGTTTTTTAGCAGCGATTTCTTAGAGACGAACATTATTTACGTCGACCCTCGACGATCGTCGACTTCATAAAATAAGAAAAAAAAAAAAATTATTATTTACAATTTAATTTTGCAATTATCCAGACCGGCTGAGAATGTTGCTATTATCCAAAGAGTACGAAAACTTTTGACCGGTAGTGTCCATCCAAGATGCAAAGTAAAATCAGTCGTAAGTAAATTAATTTAATTATATGCAGAATGTGTAAGACATTTCTTTTGTCACTGGTCTCTTCCTTATCGACAGAAAAGAATTATCGACGTTTATATATATATATATATATGGCACGCCGGGACTTTGGCTTTTCGACACATGCTTGTTGGCTGGCAATTTGGCTGTAGTGGCGCTGGAACTACGAAGCAGAAAGCTACGATTAGCAAGCAGACGAGTTCTTCGGCGAAATGGCGGCAGCGTTCCGATTACGGCATGCGATTAAATTCAGCAAATTCCTTTCCAGGACCGTCAGTTTCAGGAATTTCCCTACTGAAAGAAGTTACAAATCATCTCCAGGTTCGACTATAATCCATTCGTGAACTGTCATTCTATTTTCGTCAAAAGAAAATTTTTAATTTGAGGTTATAAACGCAACACAACGCTTTCTTTGTACGCCGGGAAATATTTTTTGTCTTTCGCTGATCGTATTGCATTCGTTAAAACGTAACATACTATTAATGAGATTAATCACATTAACCGTCCTTGCAGTATTTCGATTCGATCATGCAAGACTTTCGTCCTCTCAGGCTGCGGCACAGAGTTCTCAGGAGGCTGACTACCACAACATAATCAAAGATACTGAAAAGTCAACAGGTAACATGTTCTCATTCTCACGATGTATTTCACATGGGAAGTCCTACAAATACAAACCCACATCAATCTTAACCAATTTTAATTTCACGCGATTACAGGGGACGGAGCAAAACACGAATTTCAGTCGGAGACCCGCATGCTCCTCGAAATTGTTGCCAAGTCTCTGTATTCCGATAAAGAGGTAATTTCTGCAGGAATTATTTTTATAAAGTACATACATTGGTGTAGCCTGGAACGGACGTGAGTGGGGCACAGTCTCCCTAGAAATTCCGGTGCCCCGGCAGAAAAAAATTGATCCAAAATAACTAAATTCAAATAACCCATTAATTATATTTGTTTCATCCGAATAGGTATGAAAAAATAATTTACTAAAAGTTGAATGATTGTCTTCGTCGGAACTTCGTAATTTGTACATAGGTAGCTATTTCATTACGTAAATTAGGTAGATAGTCAAATTTCATAATTATGTTAGCTGTGGACAAAAAAAATACATTACATTTATCGGACGATTCACAACCCAAAGAATACTGAAAGGTTAACATTTACTACCGAGTAATAGCTAATGTAAATTTAATATACTTGAGAGTCTAGCGTTAGTTCATGCTGTTGATGCATTCTTAAATTGAATATGAAGAACAGAGAGGATTTCATCAATAAACATTCAATAATCTTAATAATTCATGTGTCAGCCTTAGAATCTGAAGCGATGGTCATGAAAAATATACTTTTATTTGAAAATGATGAACTGAAATGCTGGAACTTTCAGAAAGGGTATTAAAAAGAATTACCGCCCTAACTTGTATAAACTTTTCTAAGCAGCAGTTGTCGCGCCTCGTGAGTTCCGTGCACAGCGAGAGGAGTTTTTCTGCCACGAGGCGGATAAGAATGTGGCTCAGAAGCACAATGCTTCAGTGACGATTGTCATATATCACTGTTGAATGTAGATAATGACGTTGTCAAAAAAATTCGATTTGCAGAATAAAATAGAAGACTGAAAATGATTCAATTGGATACCTACTGAACGTGAAGTTGAAATACTGGTAACTGTAGTAAACAATGACAAAAAATCAGTTCCCTATTTTTTACGGAATTGCAAGCGTTTGATATTAATGTCAACACGAACGTGCGACTAAAGCTTCATATTTGATGTGTGTTACGTGATTATCACCTATTATGTAAATTTTATTGTAAAAAAAGACAATTATGCACAGAACAATTTTTTTTGTCAGTCCGGCCACCTAGCTCTTTCAGGAAAAATGCTGGCCACACCCATGAGTACGTCGGAATGATATAAGACGAATGAGAGGCTACTTCATTTAGCTACTAGCAGTTCATCATTTCGCAGACCTTAATGCACTTATTTAGCTCCTCAAATGAGTTTTCCCTTAGACTCATTCAAATCACTTCTGCGCATCCAAAAACGGTAGATCGGAATACCTACAGTCAATTGCGCTATTGATTTTAGGTTTTCGTCAGAGAATTGATATCGAACGCGAGCGATGCTCTCGAAAAGCTGCGGTATTTGAGGCTGAGCGAGAATTTTGCAGCTGAGACAGGAGACGACGCAAGTCTGGAGATTCATATAGCAACGGACAAACAGAACCGTACGCTCACAATACAAGACACGGGAGTTGGTATGACCAGAGAAGAATTGATCTCCAATCTGGGCACCATCGCGCGTTCTGGCTCGAAGGTAAGATCTTCGCTTAAGGGGTTACACCTACCTAGAGGCCGAAATTCCGTTTTTTTTTCCGGGGAACGGTGAAAAAAACGCATTTTTTTCAACACAAAGGTACATATATTGAGAGCCTTAAAAAAATCACCAAATAATACAGAAAAACAACAAACACATGGTCCCGGTAGGTGACATTTTTTTCGCATCATTTAACGGTGGACACTATCCAGCTTAAACGGTTCATCCGAAATCTAAAAACCAAACGGGTTACTTGAGTTAACAATAAATACGAGTCGTTGATGATCGTAGATTTTTAAAATAATGTTTTTGATAACGTGGCGACGAATTCGAAATCGAGCATGCAAAATCTCTGAAAAAGTCGTTACTTTTACGTAACTATCAAAAAATTAAGAACGAGTAAAAAAAATGAGCTCGTCAACGACCTTTAAATGTTTGTCTTTGTATCTTCTGTAGATTGAGAAACAATCCGTCAAGTGGTTCTCGAGATATCATGTCCACGAACTTTGAAAACTACTTTGAGAAAAACACGTTTAAAGCCTTAGGCCGCACTAACGGGTATAAAATCATGTGCGAATTTAACTATTTTTTTTTCGCTTGAAAAAATGATTCACTTATAAAATTAATTACACATCTATTTAGTATGAAATATACTAATATAAAAATATACTAATATTTTCTTTTGTTATCTTTTTCTTTAGGCGCTCCGCGGCGTGACATTTAGCATCCACAATTTTTGACCTACAACAAAAAACAAAAATCCTCGTTAATCTACATTAGAATACCTAGGGGAGTACGTACGGAATTTAAAAAATATTGTTTCATTCAAAAGTTGTAGGTATTTGAACTTAAGAAATAAATTTTCAGTGAAAAATTTCGTTATAACTGCTCATAAACTGCTCATAAAATGAAAAGTTTTCGATTAATCAGAAATTCTGCGCGTACTTCTTTGCGAAATGCAATTAGGGACATAACTTTTAAATTTGAAGTAAAGCGAGTGAAAATTGTTAGTCATTTGTCACGTCAATTGGAAAAAAGCTGTTTCGAGAAGTTTCGATTAGACGGCCATTTTGAACGTTGAAAAAAAAAGTAATCTGTAATTAACTTTACGAGTGAATCATTTTTTCATACGAAGAAAAATGTTTAAATACGCACATAATTTTATACCCGTTACAAAATGTAAGGCCTAAGGCCTTAAATTGTGAAGTAGGGTGCTGCTTCTGCTCGCCCGGCCGACTGTTAGAAGCTGTAGTTCATTCAATTTTAGGTATGTTTCCATGTAATTTCCAGGGGAGCTAAAAGGTGATATTATTGAATAAGCATATTTTTGAAAAATGCAATTTTTTGACTCACCTAGGTACAAGTAGCCCGTTAACGTAGTTCTCGTACAACGATAGTGTAAGAATGTTTCCCTCGTAACGCGTGGAGCTCCAACTGGTCCCCAACGTGGAGAAAAACCAACTTGTCTTCATGTTCTGCTTCGCAGGCATTCTTGGAGCAGGTCAAATCGAAGCAGGAGTCGGGAGATCCGTCGAAAATCATCGGACAATTCGGAGTTGGGTTTTACAGCGCTTTCATGGTGGCCGATAGGGTCGAAGTGTACACAAAGTCACACGCCAAAGGCGCGGAGGGCTTGTGCTGGTCGTACGATGGGTAATTGACACTTGTTTCTGCTGCGCAACACGACAAACGACCAGGATAGCCACTCACGGAATGTTCGTTTCCATTTACGCACAGCTCGGGATCATACGAAATATCTAACGCGGAAGGAGTGCAGCCGGGAACTAAAATTGTCCTCCACCTACGACCGGACAGCCGCGAATTCAGTGACGATGCGACGATAAACGGTTAGATTTCATTCCGGATACTTTCAAAACTCCTTTGGCCAAGGCATTGTTAAGGGACTACATCTACCTAGAGGCTCGAAAGAAATGGCCCAATTTCGATTTTTTCCCCTCTAAAAACGGTTGGTAAAAGAGAAACGCATTTTTTCAACACAAAGGTACACATACTGAGAGCCTTAAAAAATGACCAAAAGATACAAACAACAAAAAAAACAGAAAAATATAGCCGCCGGTGGACGATGATATTTTTTTCATAACGTTTGGTGATGAACAATCCAAAGCTTTAAAAGAATCATCAAAAAACAAGAAAAACGTGGCCGCCGACAGATGATGAAATTTTTTTTCGTGACGTTTGTTCAGGATAAACTCTAAAACGGTCCATTTGTAATCTAAAAACCAAACGGGTTATTCACGTTAACAATAAATACGAGTCGTTGACGATCGTCGATTTTTAACTCTCACTTGCCACTCTTCTGTAGAATACACACGATCAATACATTTTCGCATAAGAAGGAAAGTGGTGAAGTTGGTTCGAACCCCACAGTGGCAAGTAAGGGTTAAAATCATTTTTTAAATAACGTGGCGATGAATTGAAACTCGAGCATACGAAATATATGCAAAACGTTGTCATTTTCACGTAACTATTAAAAAATGAAGGTAGGTTTTAGAAAAGTGAGATCGGCGACGACTTTTAATTGTTTCTAATCGTGTCTCCTGTAATTTTGAAAACAATCCATCAAGTCGTTTTCGAGATATGTCCACCGACTTTGAAAACAGTATCACCCGCCGGCGGCCATATTTTTCTTGTTCTCATGTTTTTTTGGTGATTTTTTTTAAGGTCCGCAACATATGTATCCTTGTTTAACAAAAAAATTGCGTTTCTTTGTCGCCAAGCGTTTCCCAGAAAAGAAAATCGTAATTCGACCATTTATTTCGGGCCTGTAGGTAGCCCCTCAATGTGTCAAATATTCCACAGAGATCATTAAGAAATACAGCAACTTCGTCGGGAGTCCGATTTTCGTCAACGGCAAGAGAGCAAATGTCATCCAGGTATGTGCGATGCAAATTTCTGATTCACGGCAACGTACGAAACGATTTTCCCTTCTGTAATCACTAACCCAAACAAGCTCAGAACAGTCTCATCGGGGATGCCATTTTGAGCGGTTGAGCTCGTCACTGACGAAATGGCAATTTATAATTGTAGCCGTTGTGGATGCTCGATCCGAAAGAGGTAACGGCGCAGCAGCACACGGAGTTTTATCGTTACATCGGCAATTGTTACGATACACCGAGATTCACGCTTCATTACTCCACCGACGTGCCGCTGAGTATCAGGGCCCTTTTGTACTTTCCCGAGCAAAAGCCGGCGCTTTTCGAGATGAGCAGAGACACGTCGAGCGGAATATCTCTCTACAGCCGGAAAGTTTTGATCAAGAGCAAGGCGGACAACATACTGCCGAAGTGGCTGCGTTTCGTCAAGGGCGTTATCGATTCTGAGGACATTCCGCTGAATTTGAGCAGAGAATTGCTACAGAACAGTGCGCTCATTACGTAAGGCCCAACCGTACGTCGAAGGTCAAAGCATCAACGTTTTCGTACAAATTCACGGGCTAATTACAGAAAGCTGAGAAACGTTCTGACCACGCGGATCTTGAGGTTCCTTCACGACAAATCGGTCAAGCAACCCGATGAGTTCGTCGAATTTTACAAGGAATACGGTCTATTCCTGAAAGAGGGAATAGTGACGAGTCACGTGCAATCGGAGAAAGAGGAGATCGGTAAACTCTTGAGATTCGAATCGTCGAAGAAGCCAGCTGGTGAACTTGTCAGTCTTCCCCAGTACGTCAGCGGATTGTCGCCCGAACAGAAAGACGTATACTACTTGGCCGCGCCCAGGTTAGAGAGCTACTCTTACATTTCCGCCTAAAAACGTCACGAAGCTGGATATTTCATTCACGCGCTATCGCTGCTACGCGAATTTACAGTCGTGCTCTTGCCGAGCAATCGCCCTATTACGAGTCGTTCAAGAGGCGCAACTTCGAGGTACTCTTCTGCTATGAACCGTACGACGAATTGGTGCTGATGCAGCTGGGACAGTACGATTCGCGATCACTCATGTCAGTGGAGAAGGAAATGCGACAGGACAACGAAGCCACCAAGGATGACGACTTCCGTGAGTATAACGAGCCCGGACTTCTATCTATCATTGATGCGGACAGAAGACTCGATTTTTTGTATTTTCACGTTTATCTTATGTGTCCATGACACGCAGTCGACCGATTTTATTTTCATTGTATATTGGGATGTTGAATAAGTCCTTGCTGTTTTCCTTTTCGTGAAAATTAATGCTTTATTTAAGAAAATCGTTTTCAATGCTTTCAAACGTTTCGAAACTGGTGTCATACTTGGCCAGTATTGCCCCGAATTGTGCAATTTTAGTTGCATGTGTAAGGGCATCTTTAAGGCTTGACGAATAAGAGAAATATTTAAAAAATCCACGGGTTTAAATTATTTTTGAATACTCTTCGCAGTGCCAATGAGCTAAAATCCTTTTTTTTCTTTTCTCAATGAAATATCTTCACAAAAATAGCATCGATCAATCGCGAGGAGATAGATCGCCTCGTGGGCCACATGAAGAAAGTTTTGGCGAACAAAGCTTACGAGGTTAAAACAACGAGACGCCTCGAGACGCATCCCTGCGTGATAACGGTACAAGACATGGCGAGCGCGAGACACTTCATCCGCACACAGAGTCATCAGTTGAACGAAGAGACGCGGTATACTTTGCTCCAGCCGCGTTTGGAGATCAACCCGAATCATCCCATCATAAAGAAATTGTCGAAACTCATAACGACGGATCCTAAGCTCGCGGATCTCCTCACGCAACAGGTACGCGTTCGATCGAAGTGATTCGTAATGTGCGCTTTCGCGAGTCTTCGAGGATTCGATGGAAATGTAAAAAAACATTCTTGTTTCAGTTGTTCACGGGTGCGATGGTCGGCGCTGGCCTCGTCGAGGATCCCCGAGTATTGTTGACATCGATGAACGAATTGCTGAGTCTAGCGCTCGAGAAACATTAATTTTCGAAGGTTCTTTTTTCATTTTTATTTCACGCCGGGGCTTAGGTGCTTCAAATACTTTCGTTATCTGTATATAATTGTAATACACTTCCAGTTGTAACCAAACACGTGCAGTCTCGCTCAGAGTTGTTTGTTCTTTCGCCGTAGATCAGCGGGACTGAGATGCAGTTGTGCACTAACGGTATCGGCAATTACAATGGGTGACGCAAAATTGAAACGCATGTGGATAAGTTTCGCGACTCGACGAGTTCACGCAAAAAATAGCGTTAATTTTTCAATGCGTGCCATGTTTGGCACATTCGAAAAATCCTTTCTCGCGACGTTTTTTCAACTCAAAACCGGTTGATTGTTAACATTGAGCACTTGTTTCAAATTTATTTTCAAGAACGTGCCAGTTCGACTTATCACGCTCGGCGTGTCGGACTTGAAGGGCTAAGACCGGCATAGTCCGTTGAGGATCTCAGGGAACGAATGGGAAGAAGCTCAGATCAGCAATACGATCGCGACCGTCAGTTCTTGGGCCTGCTGGCCTCGACGAGCAATGCAGGTTAATGTATTCCAGGAGTAATCATTGCGGTGCCTTGTTGTATGTAAATGGCGGTTCGTTGCGAGAAGCAGATCGTTCCGGGCTGTGCGCCTGCATATCGATCTCTACGTACCCTCTGATCATCCCGCGAAAATAGATTCCTCTCGCTATAAGAATCCACCGTCTCTGCGTGGATCTTATTTATTTTTTATTTTTTCGACGACCGTTCTTTCAACGTGAAATCCACAACGTTTGCGGCTATTCATATAGACTACTATTGAACGAAGCATATATGTATATTTGTAAAGTTTATTTTGAAAACGTGACGAAATTAGCGCCCCTTTATGCATTACGGATTTTTGATACCATTTCTCAGCCGCAAGAGTGTGGATGAAAACAGGATGGGCTTTCGGCAGCCTGTCAACCTCTTGTGAATAAACTTTTATTAAAAAATAAACGATAATTGGGCATTTCCCAACGCATAATATTGGTTGAAAATATTTCTAGGCCAGGAAATGATAGCAATAGTTATCATTTTTGCGAGTAAACATTAATATGGTGCAATATTCTTCAAGAAAAAGTAACAGATAGACTTGACAATGGCGGCCGTTTCTGCCATTGGCAAGACTGACTATTGCTAAAGCGTCGTCTTCTCCAGGTTATTTACACGGTGAAGAACGTTCAACGTTCAACATTTCATAAAGAGTTTTTGATCCGATAAAGTCGAGAAAACGTTAAAAATGTCGGGCGGACAAATAAATACATCTTATTGTAAATTTCAAATGCCGTAATATTGTGCACGTTTCAAACACCCGCCGATTTTAAAATGCCTCACTCGACAGCGCCAATTATCGCGGTGTTGCCACGTTTAACCTACAAGTTTCGTTAATGTCCAAAAACAAACCGCTCGAGCTCAAATTTCACATGTTTGTTCGATTATGATCCACGAACCAAGTGGAAAAACTGCGTAATTTTTCAACTCGACATTCCTAACACTAATCGCAGTGTGTTCAGTTTTTTCAAATTTAAATTGAAGCATTATTTGAAGCCCTGCAGCCCTATAACTAGTATTTACGAAGTGCCACGGCTATGCCAAATCGATGAAGGTTCAACTTGTACCTTATAAATCTCCGAAACTATGTGGTGAAACGGATTAATTTTCGGACAGTTGATGCATCCTAAATGAATCGCTCGGCGATATGAATTTCAATAGTCTACAAGCATTTCGATTTCGGTATCGAAACTCCTTAAGGCGTTACCCCTACTTGTAGCGCAAAAAAAGGCCTTTTTCATGAATTTTTTTAAAGAAAACTACAAATTTTTTTTAATTGATCAATATACCATCTTAAAGAACACATCTTGAAGAACTTTCAGTCATTTTTTTATTGAAAAATATTACATTGTTTAGTGGCAAATGGCCGTCAATTAAATAATGTTTTTACATACACGGTTTGCGGTGACCAGCATTGCGGCGAAGTGGATCATCTGAAAAAAAATGCGGATGGATTTAGTCAAATATAAGTATAAACTAGTCTTTAATCGAAGGGTTTTAAAAAATATTCATTTTTCACAAAATGGCGGACAGTCAAAGTTAATGGTTCGATTTTAACGAAAAGAAACGGCCATTTTTGGCGATAAAAGGGCCATTTTTTTTCGAAAAAAAAATCGACGATTAAAGACTACATTTTTATGTATTAAATAAGCCTGCAAAATTTCAAGAAGATCGGTTCATTAGTGTGCGAGTAGTCTTGGTCACCGACTTCAGAAATGCCATTTTGAGAAAAACGCGTTTAAAGTTTCAATTTCAGTTCTTCAATTCACGGATTCTTCTCTTTCAACGCTCATATCTCAGTCAATTTTGTTCGGATCGACTTGAAATTTTCAGGACATATTCTCAGATACTTATACTTCAAAAAAATGCAATAAAAAAAATCGATTTTTTCAAAATCGCAAGTGGGGGTAACCCCTTAACGCATAAGATCGGCATGGGTACGAGGGAAACGGGGGCGCGCGAAGTTGCGGATCTCGCCACCACGCGGCGCCCCCTTTTGCCGCGGCGCCCTAGCCTCAAGAGGTGTGGGCCTGGTATATAAACCGCCTCTAATCATGAGTTATCCTGACCATCATGAGGACACTTTTTTTAGAGGTCTTCGGAAACTAGGACCCACCGGCTGAATTTCCCAAATTTTTAAAAAATGTCGAAATGTTGCGCTTTTATTATTTAACATTCAACATTTTGAATAAAATAATTCATATAATATATTTTTTTTTAATAGAGAATACATGCTTTTTTGGCTTCAAAACCCACGTAACTCCTTAAAACAATTCATTTTGAAGGAATGCGTAAGATGATCGAAAAATCGTTTGGACATTTATTTGTATGTAACGGGTGTCTCAAAATGACCTGACATTTTAAATCGCATGCCATTTTTTTGTGGCGACCATAGAGTACTAATCTTTGACAACTGGCATCAGGAAGTATTGAGGTTTAGGAATGGAGACGATCGAGCAACGCATAGAAATTATGAAAGTTCGCTGCAGAAATGGTGCAAATTTTGCAGAGACGGTTCGAAAAGTCTGTACTGCGAGCGAAACAATGCAGTCCGAGACGAAGGTTCATTTTCGTGTTATCTCGCGCCGCGGCGATTTGAATTTGCCACCACGGTCGTGCGATTTGACGCCATAAGACTTCTTTCTTTGCGGTTTTCTGAAAACAAACAAGGGCGTACTCATGGGGGGGGGGGGGGAGTGCCGATGCCCCTAGATGAAAAAATTAAGTCTATTTCTGTTGCCCCCCCCCCAGCTTAGATTCTGGGTACGCCTTTGATAGGAAAAGTGTATGCCAATGATCCACAGACCATTCCGAAGCTCAAGGAAGCAATTGGACGCACCATTAATGAAATTAGTCCGCAATTATGCCAAAAGGTTATTGAAAATTTCGTCAAAGGAGTGAGCCGCGGCAAATAGGGACGAGGCAGCCATTTATCGTATATTGTGTTCCACACATAACCTAAATGTTTGTACATTACATGAAAATAAAAATATTCGTCTTCGGGAAAAAAGAGAAGAGGTGAGAATAGACGAAAGGATACAAGGATTAGAAAACTTTCAAAAAGGAAATTTTAAGGAAGGAGGAGGAAAAAGTAAGAAAGTAATATTGCGGAAACCGAAAAAAGGCCATGGGGATACTGGTCGGACGAGGGAGTAATGGGAAGGGATAAGGAAATGTAGGTGATATTACGATGCGGAAAGATAGGAAGGGCGGAAAAGAGATGAGAAAAGGGTTTGTAAAAAACAACGAGACGCTGGAGCATCTGTTAGTATGCAAAAAAGGCTGGGAGTTAGTAACGGAGAAAGCAAAAAAGAAAGCAGAGGAGTGGGTGCAAGGGATGGACAACTTGTTAGCGATAAAGGGAGAAATTATAAATATGTTGGGTGGAAAGATACAAAAAGGGATATCTGAGTATTTCAGGGAAATAGAGGAAGTGTTCAGAAATATGTGCAAGGCGGAGCGGGGAGGAGAACGAGGTGAAGGGGAGGATTAAGCTAAGAAAAAGAGAGTAATGTTAGGATAGTGACAAGGGGAAGAGTATGCAAAGTGGAACATAAGTTAAGGCCTTAGGCCACAATAACGGGTGTAAAATCAGGTGCGAATTTAACAATTTCTTTCGTATGAAAAAGTGATTCGCTCATCAAATTAATTACACATCTATTTAATATGAATATCAAGCTGTTAGAAAATATTTTTTTTCTTTTGATCCACAAAATGGCTGACTACTCGAAACTTCTCGAAACAGCTTTTTTCGAATTGGCGTGACAAATAATTTCAACAATTTTCACTCGATTTACTTCCAATTTAAAAGTTATGTTCCTAATAGCATTTCGCAGAAAAGCACGTACGGAATTTCTGATTAATCGAAAACTTTTCATTTTATGAGCAGTTCATGAGCAGTTATAACGAAAATTTTCACTGAAAATTCATTTCTTAAGTTCAAATACCTACAATTTTTTAATAAAAAAATATTTTTTAAATTCTGTACGTACTTCTCTAGGTATTCTAATGTTGATTGACGAGAATTTTTATTTTTCGCTCCAGGTCAAATATTGTGAATGCTAAATGTGACGCCGCGGAGCGCCCAAAAAAAAGATAACGAAAGAAAATATTAGTAGTCGGCCATTTTGTACATCGAGAAAAAAAAAATTTTTAACAGCTTGATATTCATACTAAATAGATGTGTAATTAATTTTATGAGTGAATCACTTTTTCATACGAAAAAAATTGTTGAATTCGCACATGATTTTATACCCATTACTGTACCCTAAGGCCTTACGGCAGATGTAAGAGGATTTAACGGCATTTTGTAAAAAAAATTTGTTAAAAAAGCTGTGCAAATAAAACTCGATTCCATTAAAATATTCGTACTTTTCGAATAAATAATACGTTTTATTAATAAATTAAAATGTCAAGTCATTTTCGGACACCTTTTAGATTAACATAGTTGTGTACTAAAATTCATAGAAAAATATTAATAGTTGAAAAAGTTATAAACAATCTTGTGTAGAATCTTTAAACGTGTGGGGCTCAGCGGTGTACTTGCTTTTGGCTACCCGGTCAATTTGAAACAAAAAAACCGAGTTTATTTTCTTGCAATAGACAACATTGGTTGATACTTGGCCGAGCTTTCTTTTATTACCATGTCTCATCCATCAAAACGAAATTTTTGAATTTTTTATTTTTCAATGTTTTGGGCAAAATGGACATCATTAACGTTTATACCTAATGAAAAAAAGGTTAAGAGTAAAAACGCCGGTGAAGACTAAACTACTACTACACTGAATTAGTATTCCAATTTCAACGCAATCCATTCATTAGACGTTGAGAAAACAGTTTCGAAAAAACGCGGCTGAAGTTTAACGCGCAGTTCTATCGTAATCTGGAATTACTTTTATCCGTTACGCCAAATCTACGATCGAAATAACGTAAGTATCCAGGTAGCAAACTGTTATCTATCTGGCATCCGAAGGATATGCGAAACGGATACGGATAACTTTTTGGTTGTCCAAAAAGACGCCGTTTTGTATTACAAAACGTATCACTTATGTCCGCTTGGCATGATTTATATGTTGATATATCATTACCTAAAATGGGCCACAATTGACTATTAGAACTTTTTGGCAGTGGCAGTCCATCAACATCCATGTTAATTTCAATAACCGCAGCGATTTGTGGGTCAGCCGTACCTTGTGGCAATGTATTATCCCCGTAGTGCAGCCTTTCCCTCAATGCTCTCTCTAATCCATAATGCATATAATAAGCTCCAGTGAGATCGTGCAACTCAATTTTGATCGCTGAATGGCACAAAGTTCTAGCATCAGAAGGGAGGTCAGGGTAATCGAATTTCTGCAGGCCTATTAAAAGATGATTCACAACGGATTGAGGAATTTTATTCTGGACCGTCCACCGAGCAAGAAACGTTAGAAGATCAGGTGTGGGATTAATCGGTCCGGCCTCAATCTCTATGCCAAAGTCAATGTCTGTAGAGATGGGGGTTAATTCGTCTTTATGATATCCTTTCGACAACGTTGAACTAGATACAATAGATAACAATAAAGCGATAACTTTTTGATAACTTAAAAAAGTCATCAAGTGGATAATATTTTGGTATGCCTTTTAGACATTCGTTTTCATCGCCGAAAGATATCATAAAAAAGATAACTCTACGGCAGCATTATACGGGATGTCATTTGAAAGATGTCGAATAGTTATCTTACGGTCATATCTTAAAGGTAACCTGACAACGGCAACTTATCGACGTCAATTGGACAATTATGCTGGCTGGGCAATGCTACCCAGGCAGCATACCCGGTACACCCGGTAGCATATAGTAGCGGCAGCGAGCGTAATGTAGATAGGTAGGTCGAATCCATGTTGAGGCGAAATATTTTCTTCGATAGGATAATTTCAGGAGGTCGCTAATCATTATAAACAATCATACAGGTAGTACTCTCAATAGAGAATTTTTGAATTTTTGAATTTACGAAATATATACATTTAGTAGACATACCATTCAATATGGTAAAAATGACTATTTTTTGATAGTGAAAGGAAATATCCATTTTTTGAAAACCTACTAGATTATATAGCATCGAACACTTAACGTATGCTTAAAAGATTATTGGTTGCGGTTAACATATAAGCATAGTTAACCAAAATTTTAAAATAGCATAAGCATTACTATATTTTACCCAGTAACCATGACTATAAAATATTGTTCTCTCCTCAGAGTAATATAAAATATGGTTGAAGTTACCACACATTTCTCTCGGTGTAGCGTGATACATTAAACTATTTTTTATCTCTGGTGTTTTGTGGTCAAAAAAATAAAAAAATCGTAACCACTCTCTACAGTCTAGACTATAACATATATTTTTATTATTTTTTAAATTTCGTGCAGTTCCGTATTTTGTGGGAGCATAAGCAGGGCCCTTAATTACGGTGGCACAATAAAAAATAAGCACCAATCAATTATTATACCTAAGGATGAACTGTATCACTGGTCACTTTTTTTCGAAGTTTGATCATTAATATTTTCTTTTAACATCCGGTAAACCCCTGTTTTTATCGTCATGGCAACTTTCGAATTTTTATACACGCGTAGAGAACGGTATATGAGACATCTAGAGTTATTTAGTGTATGGAATAGTAGATAGAAATATGGCCAGCGTGTCATCACCATAAACTGCCGTATAAATTAGACGATCTTTAGAATCGTAATTTTTCGTTAAAAGTTCGGTTTAATACTTAATTATAACCAAAAATCATTTAATGTTAAATATTTGATTGTGAAAATAATACTTTGATGATCAAACTAACTTGTCTCCGCTTTGTTCCTCCCATTCTCAATACTGAACATTTTGTAGATTTAGAATTCGCGTAGTAAGAGCACGATAACATAACCAAACAAATCCGACGTTTCAAAAGATACGCATAGAGCGTGATTATAAATCCATTATCTCAGAAACGGTCGTATTGCAATTTATGCAACACAGAGGTTTACGTTTTCGCAACAATGCACGTAACGACGTTTGGCCGAATGTACGAGGATTGCGAGTTTGATGTAGAAATTTCCTCGTACGCGATATACCGCAATGTCCTTGGGTGCGCGCACCGGAGGAAGCCTAACCTCGTTGAAATATACTGAATAGAAATGGTCGCATTACAACGTCGTCGTCCCCACAAATTCTCAACATTTTCCAGTCCCACCCACGAGTTATACGCGACGATCTTAGTGGCGGTGCGCGACTGCGAATTGCAAAATTCCTGACGGAAGGCGACGCATATACACTGCCGGCCAAAAGTATGGATACACCTAGAAAAATTTCGCGCCGCACTAAAAGTTTGATATCTCTATGAAAAAAAAGATACCCGGATTTCCAAGGCGGCATTTTAAAAGGAACAAATGAAGCTTCACTTTGCATTTTGGAAAAAAAAATTTCGATGTTTTTTAGATCCGGGGCGCCATTTTGAAAATGGCCGGTTTTTGGCTTTCTTTGGCTGTTTAAAATCGGCTGCACGTCTTCAGGACATATTTTTTGGCATTTTTTTCAAAGAACCTTAAAGGATAGAGCAATAGCTATAGTTTCCTTTTTTAGGAAGTTTCGTACGATTTTTTTTCACCGAGTTATCGCATTTTTTTATCAAAAAGACAATTTTGAAAAGATGCTGCTGAAATGAGAAACTTTGAGCTTTAGAGAGAATTGCTGAAAGGAAAAAAAGTTGCGTTACATCGTATTGAATCGAGCAGACTTTTTTCAAAGTTTTTTTTTCAAAGTTTTTTGCTGCAACATTGAATAAATAAACAGATTTTCAATTTTTTTTCTCAGTTTTTAGCCGCACCAAACATCCACCTCTTACCTCTTACCTCATCTAAACGCCCTTTTCGTCGAAAAACCCACCTCTGGCTTTCAGCACTGCATCAACGATTCGTGGCATCCGATCGATTAATGAATCCAGCTGAGCTGAGCTGAGGGATCTCCACGCAGCTTGCAGTTTCTGCCACAGATCTGCGGCCGATGTAGGGCAGGTCATTCGTATCTTTCGATCGAGCTCTTCCCAGAGAAGTTCGATGGGGTTTAGGTTGGTTGGTTGTGGCGGCGACACCATATTCACGATTTCTTTTCCATTGCCTCGTTCTCCAAATATTCTCGACAGAGACGGGAACGGTGTTTCGGATCATTGTCTTGTTGCATGGTAAAACCACGCCCGATCGTACTTAGCCCCGATGGAATCGCATGATTAATGAGAATTTCTTTATGTTCTTCTTTTCTCATTATGCCGTCAATTTTCACAAAGTCTCCGACACCATGACCGGAGAAGCAGCCCCACACCATAACGGAGCCACCGCCATGCTCGACAGTTGGTATCAAACACTGTGGTGCCATTTTTTCCGAAGGATTTCTTCGAACAAAAATGCGTCGACGACTACCGAAGATTAAAAATTTTGACTCGTCCGTTCAGAGTACATTTCTCCACTGATTAATCGTCCACTTTTTGTGTTGCAAGGCCCATGCGTATGGTTTTTTTTTTGTTCGCCGGACGCAACAAACGTTCCCTCACGGTGACACAGCCTCTGAGCCCAGCACTGTTAAGACGACGTTTCACTGTCTTCAGTGATATCGAGGTTTCCCTTTGTTCGTTAAATTTGGCACAGATTTCCGTTGCTGTTAATCGACGATTTTTTTTTGCTGGTAACGACGATATTTTGATTGTCTGAGGACGTTGTCACTTCGGGTCGACCCGGACGATTGCGATTGAAATACGTCTCGGACTTCTTAAATCTCCTGATGGTCGTCTCCACTCCGTTCAAAGACATGCGAGTTTGTCTGGCAATTTCTCTGTACGACAATCCCTTATCGCGCAACGCGACAATAGCCTCTCTTTTATACAGTGGAATTTCTTTTTTCCGTGCCATTTTTATCCGTTAAGAACGAAAAATTTGCGTAAAAACTTGTCGATTGTAGACCATACGTGTTCGCGTTCGTAGTTTTCGCACAACTAACTAGCTTTGTGAGCGCGACATTCGTCACATTATTCCAAATAATCAAAAATGTAAACAAAAACGACGAGCGAAAAAGGACACGAGAGAAATAGAATATCGACTCGCGAGAAATAGAATCTTTTTTACGCTCCACAAAGATAAAATGTAAACAAAGACAAGAGCTTTATTTCCGCTCCTTGTGTTTAGATAAGGTAAGAGGTAAGAGCTTAGAGGTAAGAGAGGTAAGAGCTGTTTTTGTTTTAATTCAATATCGGAGCAAAAAATTTTGAAAAAATTCTGCTCGATTCAATACGATGTAACGCAACTTTTTTTCCTTTTCGCAATTTTCTCTAAACCTCAAAGTTTCTCATTTCAGCAGCATCTTTTTGAGAAAAAATGAGATAACTCGGTGAAGAAAAATCGTACGAAACTTTCTAAAAAAGAAAACTATAGCTATTGCTCTATCTTTTGAGGTTCTTTGAAAAAAAAAAGCCAAAAAATGTCCTGAAGACGTGCAGCCGATTTTAAACAGCCAAAAAACGGTTATTTTCAAAATGGCGTCTCGGGTCTAAAAAAATCGAAATTTTTTTTTCCAAAACGCAAAGTGGAGCTTCATTTATCTCTTTTAAAGTGCCGCCTTGGAAATCCGGATATCTTTATTTTTCACAGAGATATCAAACTTTTAGTGCGGCGCGAAATTTTTCTAGGTGTATCCATACTTTTGATCGGCAGTGTATACATGTACTCTATATTCAATTCGTAATATATTATAACGTGTAGTAGATATATACACGTTAGTAATATGAGGCGATTATAGTTGGGAAATCGAATATACGAGATAGAAAGTATTCGCTTCTGTGCCAATACACACAAGAGATCGCATGCCAAGAGACAGCGTGTGGCTTACAATAGGCGCACGTTAGTGTTACGCCCAATCGGGTGGTGTTCGAACGGGTGATAGAAGGCGGTGTATCGGCGACAAGCCTTCGAGGACATCAATGCGTGTGTACGTTTTATGGCTATTAACCCCTCGCCATATCATTTAACCCGCGAAATCCGGGCATAATGGTATATTTGTATCACGAGCACGGCCGTATACACAGTCTTGGCACTCCGTCCAAAAATGTGTGCCTCTAACAATAAGTGACGCTTTTTTTTGCCGCATTCCATCGTGTCGCTAGTGAAGGGGAGGCACTTCTGTTTATACCATCTTTACGGGGCATGGCGTGTGCGTGTTGTGGCCTAGCCTCGTTTCGTGTAGTTGATTTCGAAAGTAATTCATATTAATTCATAAAGTTTATATTCATTAACAAAAAAAAAGAAAGTGGCTACTTGTTGTAATGCTGAAATGGTGCATTATTTCGGGATGCAGAAGTGGGTATTTCATCAATGCCGAGCAGACAATTTTCTTTCGATCGCAATTCATTATTAATTGCGGCTTCGTATGCGCCAATTGACAGCTCAAAAAACGCGGTACGCAGAAAAGTGGTGAAACCTCTGGTTTGTTTTTGCATTTCGCATATTGCATGCGAAGTTTTCTAAAACCCCGTTTTCTCAACATGCGAAGTTCTATATAAACAATAATTGTGTAGGGAAGAGGTTACACATCTCTCCTACACAGAGCTGTGCAGGATACACAGTTGTACAATATTTGTAATTGTACAATATTAATAATTAACAAAGGTTCATTTTTTTTAGTAAATTATTAATTTTCTTCACTCCTCCCACTTTCAGCATGTTTTTTTAAATTCCAGATTATCATTTCGGCGTAAATGTCGAAAGCACTACTTCCTTTCCGTTATCAAAAAAATATAGTAGAGCAAAACTTAACTCGGCTTACCCATTTCAAAGACGAGTATCATTAAGTGATAGCTCATCGCTTATGATTTCGGTTTAAGCTTTTAGTTATTCGTGTTCGACTAATTATTCAGGATGTATTAACCCTCAATCCGTGAAGGTATTTGAGTCACCTTAATCCCGTGAACCTGGGTCGTTTTTGTTTTTGCACTACCAAACAATCAATTGTCAACGAAAAAAATCTGAACAAGTTCATGATCGATCTTTAGGCCGTACTTCTCAAGGAAAAATAATGTTCTTTCTTTTTTACTTTTAATATATTTTTTTCCATTGAATATTAAGCAACCTGCGAAGAAAATTATTTTGGGTAGGACGAAAACGACCCAGGTTCACGGATTGAGGGTTAACCTTTCATTACGGCCACAGTAATGTAAAGATAATGCGCATGCGCGTGTATATCGCTCTCTGTCGCACATACGCCTTCGAGATTGCAGCGCTCCACGCTTTTGCGGCCAGTTCGGCAAAAAGGACGCCGGAAACCGGCACATTTTGGGGTAAATGGAATATACGGAAGTTGCCAGACCTGTGCATACGACCGTGAACACGAGTCAAACTCGTCAAAGTACGACAAGAAGTTATGACACACGCGTTCAAGGCGCTAACGTGTAAAGTCTTTCCGTGAACTTTCGACTCAACCTTATTTGAGATACGCGCCTTTAAGGGCATGTAAAAGGTCAACATAACCTCACAAATTGTCCAACCCAGTTTTCTCATAGATGGTTAAGTATTTCTAGGATAAACAAAGCATCGGGCTGTGAAGAATTCTTTGGCGCGGAGCTTGACGATGTTACTTCGCCCTGAATGTTATTCGTCTTTGAGCAATCTCTGTTCGAATATGTAGCCATATTTTTTGCAGTCATGTGCCACGTGGTACATCTGGTTTGCCTTGAAACTGTTAGGGGGGCAGGTGATACTACCACCCAGCTGGATTTTTTTCTGGGTATATATCACCCCACAGTTTACGGTTTGGGTACGATCCACATTACCGTTTTTGGAGAAAAATATTAGAAACTCGACGTATTTTGGGGGCTAGTCACATTACGCTTATGGAAACGTCCCGATAATTTTTCAGTACATTATTTATATCTGCTAAGAAAATGCTACTACGGAGTTAAATAAAATACGTACGGTTGAACTGATTATCGGACCCGTGGCACCGTGAAAATGAGGATTCACAGCACGCGATTTTGAGCGAAAATCAAGTACACAGATTTTAGGCTGTGCAAACACGGCGACGTCGTAGACGGCACGAATGCTACCTACCTTGTCCACATTCGGTCATTATGCCAGGGTACCGCAAACTCCTTAGGATAATTAACGAGGAATGTTATTTGTTATTATTCTCTTAATTCGAAATACTGACTTAATATTAATTTAAGTTCGATCTCCAGAAATGATAAGTTTCTTAAAATGTCTAGGAATAGACAAAATACAGTGGAGTTTTTTCAAACATAAAGGAATTCTCTAGAGAATTAAAGTTTTTGATTTCTTTCTGATTATAGACAGCTTGAGTACACACTTATCCGTTCCAGCCAACGAATTTTTTACTCGGACCGATATTCATTGTTGCTAGCTCTTCAAACCGATTTTGAGGTTATGAACGTCACACCTATGTCTCTAACTTCGCGACGCTTCTGCCAGCCTGAGCATTATATCATATACCGCGATTTACAAAGTAGCGAATTAGTCTCGCGTTAATCAAGCGGGGAAGAATTATAAAAAAATGATTATACAAGAGAAAGAAAGCATTTAATGCAATTGTCAAATGTTCGAAAACGTGTATTTTAAAAAGTAAGTGTAAAGAAGTTATTCGAAAATTTACTTTCAATATTCCGATTATTTTACAGCTTACGCTTGGTAACAGTCAATCGGTCTCATGCATAAACACAGGGCGTTCCTCTCGTACTTCTCCCCCCGACGGCTAGACCCCGTAACAACCTTAAGGCTTCATCTTGAAGGCCAACATCTCGTCTGGTCTCCCCAAACCAGGCTATCGAGCAAATTGACAGCGTAATAATGCGTCTTCCACGATACGTCGTTCAACGTGTTTCTGTCCATTATCACAACTACATCCATCGAATGACTGACAAAACAGCCAATTAGACGAATGACGAAAGTCTCCGGACATACTAGTTATAAGACCGTGAGATATTCGCGGGGCGAATCGGATAATCTTCATTTTGATAAAATTTTATCATTACTATTCTGGCTTATATCGAATCAAAGGGCGTGCGGATATAATGGTGACTTGACTACAGGGAGACGAACACATCTGTTCGTTCTACCTTGAGTAGGAAGAGAGAAAGAAAGAGACATACGGTGGTTTCTGTAGAGCGGGAGCACTTGGAGTGCCACACACGCGGTGTGCGATGGCTCGATCTCTCCTCGTGGTAACGAGCCGTAATTGCTCGAGCTCTCTGATTTTTTGACCTACATCCTCCGAGAACTCTTTCTCCTCCCCCCTCTCCGTCTCTCTGTATCTGCTCTATCTCTTCCTTTTTGCTCTTCTTCTCCCTTCATTATTCCTAAGCAGTCTTACTGTAGTTGAACTTGTTCCTTTCTTGCTCTTCTCGTTAATCGATGCCAACCGGAGAACGGTCTATCTCAAAATCGCCAACTTCACCATTTCTGCACGGTCTCGGCTATTCTGCGTTCGTGTCGTCTACTGCGTGCGAATACTTTTCGAGCAAGTCGTTTTATTCGAAAAAAGCTTATCACCAAATATGAACACATTAGATTTATATATATATATATATATATATTTATATATATATATATATATATATATATATATATATATATATATATATATATATATATATATATATATATATATATATATATATATATATATATATATATATATATATGTGTGTGTGTATATAGCGATTAATTGCGACCATGCGTTACTCTGCAAGATTAAATGACCGATACTGAATTCCAAATAAGCTGTGTACAATATAACAAAACGTTGGGACAAAATAATAATTGGGACGCTGAATCAGTTCTTGTTTTTTTCCAATAGACGGCGTTACTAGAACTGTATGCATGTAGTTTAAGATGGTAACGCATCTATAAAGAAGTATTATGAGCGAGTATGAAATTCAGTGTATGTCACTTTGTCGAAGTATAAACAACTTTTTTTTCCATGGTGCCAACATGCCAAATTTTGTGCAAAAGAAAACGTGTTTGCGAAGAATTTTACTGCGCTACATTGTTTTCTTTAAAATATGTAGCTGAAGCACACAGAATTCTTGTTGAGACTTACTATGCTCTGTCGGAAACAACGTAAGGAGATTGGTTTAGATGCTTCAAAAGTAATGATTTTGATCCCGAGTCGAAATTTAGACCCTCCTTTAAACCTCCTTTCGATCCCAATTTGTCATTCAATGGAGGTTCAAGAGGTTCAAATGGAAATCTCAAAAGCATGTATATCAGAACCTACTGAACCTCCAAAAGTAGCAGAAATTGGACTTTTTCACTCAAAGGAGGTTTAGTAGGGTCATTTAACCCTCCTTTAAACCCTAGTGAGCCTGATTTAATGCTTACGCAATTCTACAGACCCTCTTTTAAACCTCCTTTCGCCCTACTAACTCTCCTTTGACTCCTTTCACCGGTGGCTCGCAGAGCCTCCTAGCCCTCCTTTAAACTTCTTCTGACCCTACTAACTCTCCTTTAAGCCTACTCCAATATGCTGCCCTCCGCTCCCCCCTTTCTCTCCTATCCGCAGTTCACCGATATTCCACAGAAGGGATAATTATAATTAAGAAATATTTTCAGATAAACTATATATCATTTATTTATAATAATGAAATAAACTTGAAAACACACAAACAAATGTAGTACCAGCGTACTTTACTAGACTACTAACGTATACTATATTTGTACTATACTATAGTGCAAATATAGAAATATGGTAAACTTGAATAATATACAAACAAATGTAGTACCAGCGTACTTCACTAGATTATATTAACGTATACTATATTTGTACTATAACTATAGTACAAACGTATTAAAACTATAGTTTTTCATATTCCGTTCGTCGAATTAATAAATCAATCTTATAATAAATAATCAAACATCATATTTTTAATTCACACATATAATTTATTTTTCAGATATAGCTTGACCCTACAGAACCTCCTTTGGATCCAATCTTTCATTTCCCTTCTGCTTTGGATTCAAAGGAGGTTCTGTAGGGTACAGATAGGAGGTTCTGTAGGGTACAGATAGGAGGCCAAAACGAGGTTGTGTAGGTTCACGCAAGCCGAGCCCATAGGCCTAAAGCAGGCTCAGGAGGTTGAATAGAAGGTTCAGTAGGGCTAAAGGAGGGTCGCCACCGGTGCAAATTTCTCCATATAGGTTCAAGGGGAGTCAAAGGAGGGCGGCGGTCTATGCGTTACAAAGGAAATAGGTTCTCGAGCATTCAAAGGAGGGTCTAAATTTCGACTCGGGATGTGTTGAAATGAAGACTCACGTCAGACGCTAGTTGAACTTGCAGAATCGTTAGGAGTTGATGAAAATGAAAGGTTTGAAAGCATTAGGAATGATTTTTTTTTTAATAAAGCATTAATTCTCACAAAAAAAACAGCGAGAACTTGTTGAATATCCCAATATATCCAGAAATTGCAACGATGCCCAAAGAAATTCGAGAATATCTCCAATTGACATTGGAGGGCCAATCGGCATTAGCGACGTCCTCTTGAATATTCATTTTCAGGATCATGAGGTCCAGCAAAGCCCTCGTTACAGACAGCGTGTCCTATAAAATTCTGTCCGTTGCATCTCAATATGCAGTCTGTGAGAAGCTTTGACTGTGCCAAATAGAGAATAACTACTGTTATTTTGTACGGGAGTCACAATGAGGCCTTCCATCTCGCGGGCATCTCATTAGAAGAACAAAATGAGAAAAACGGAAACGTTCACTCGACTAGAACTTTACATTCCGCAAAGTAATCGGTTGTCGAGTTCGCGTGGCCATAGTTGGGAATCGAGAGCAGAACGGAAAGAACACCTACAAGAGGAAATTCTTGTCTGAACGAGTACGCGAACACGGTGAATTGGAAGCTCTCGAAGGTGGTGGTGGCGGTGCATGCAGCGCATTCTCCATTTCACGGGCAATTAATTCAAAGAGCCGCGGTATTCGAGGATGCTGGAATCGGACACAATTGCTTCGAGTTGTTTCGTTTTGTGGTTTTTCTTACATCCACAATTGTACCGTCTGTCCATACTATTGATATATTAGATATGCGATAATACCGCAACATCGTGAATAGGTAGATAATATTTTTTTTCCGTGTAAATACGAGTTAAGTAAGGCTTCTTTATTAAGGGGTTAAACTATTGTGACAACCGGAAAATCGGAGTTTGGAAAAATCTTTTGAAGGAATAAGCAAAATGATGGAAAATCCGACTCTAGCCGCCCGGTTGATCTGAAATACCAAAACGGTGCTTTCTATTTTGTTAAATAAAATGGACCATATTGGCCGAGACTCGAACGGGTTTTTTCGCTATTGCGTTTCAATCGTCAAAAAAATGTTTCGATCTATTTTCTCGATTTATCGAGGAAAAATGACATCGTTATTGTTAATAATTAATGAGAAAAAAAATGTTCAGGAGAAAATAGTTGGTCAAGGCTAAACTGTTGTTACCTGATTAAGTGAACCAAATTTTAAGTCAATCTGTCCATGAGATGTCTAGAGATCGTGTACACAGTTTTGAAAACATAATTTCGAGAAACACGCGTTTAAATCTTCACTAGCAGTTCAATCGTCGGAATAATAAGTTTACTTTCAATCTGCTATTTCTGCACCCTATTTTCGACCTTCTTCTTCAATTTGAGTTGCCTGAAGCGAGGAATGGACATTCGTCAATTACACAGTAGCTTGATCCTTTAAGCAACAATATTCCTGAATGACCCCTATCAAGTATTTAAAAAAATCACTATACAATGTATATGAGGGATTCCAAGTGTGTCGAGCGGCCTTAAAGCCTGACCTTCTACAATCTTTTTCAGTCAGTGATATTTTGGTATCATATTTTTTGAGTACGTGGCATTTTTTTTACATTTTTATTGGCTCGCTATCTCGGCTAACTCGGAGATAAGATTTTTCACATGATAAAATTTCAAATGATCGTATCGTAGTGATCTTCTCGGCGTACGAAAAAATGTCCTCTACAAAAAAGCGTTTTTCTACGAATTATTTTGAAAAAAAATCAAAATTTTCCAACTACTGCATCACTAAAAAAAACAAAAATCTGTCATTCTTTTATTTTTTAACCCCAACGACTAGGTTGATCCTGCTGAAATTTACACTGAATTTTCTTTTATTAGTGTAAAACAACATGTGTAAGTTTCATTTTGGGCTGGGCTTGCGTTCAGTTAATATCGTCATCTTAAATCGTCGTCGTAGACAATGAAATTTTTGTCCAAAATTGTCTAAAATTTCATTGTCTACATATTTGTTTATGTTCGTTTATGTCCTAAAGTAAAAAATGAACGAGATAATGCAATAGCCGCGTTTTTCAGGTTTAATTCGTAATATATCGATGGTAGAGAAAAAAACTGTAATAACCAAGGTTGTAAAGCACTCGATTTCCTACAAACCTAGTCATTACCATTTTTTACTAAAAAATTGTAAATCGCCGAGTTATTCAACGAAAGCAATTTCCCATTAAATTTAAGACGACGATATTAACCGAACGCAAGCACAGCCCAGAATAAAACTTACACATGTTGTTTTACACGAAGAAGAAAAAAATCAGTGTAAATTTCAACAGGATCAACCTAGTCATTGGGGCTAAAAAATTAAAAAATGAAATATTTTTATTTTTTATTGTGTTGTAGTACTTAGAAAATTTTGAATTTTTTTTTCAAACTAGTTCATCGAAAAACGCATTGTTTTTTGAAGAGGACATTTTTTTGTACGACGAGACGATCACTACGACACGATATTTGAAATTTTATTACGTGTAAAATTTTATCGTCGAGTTAGCGAGACGATAAAAATCTGAAAAAAATGCCACGTACTCAAAATATACGAAACAAAAACATCACCAATTTTGAAAAAGATTGAAGAAGGTCAGGCTTTTAGGCCGTTCGAAAACACTTGGAATACCTCATATGTATCACGATTTGTCAATTCAAAGTTTGTTTCGTACGACAAATTATTACATTAAAGAATAACATTAATCTTTGTTGTTTACAAAGAAAAATGTAAATAACAACAAACATGACAATGCGGTACGATTGGTTAAAATTGACTTTTTAAAATGAATTAAATTAAATTGATTAAAAATGACTGTGCATCAGAAACGTTGCTGTGTGTATAGGAGTTCGATATATCTTGTGCGTTACGAAGTGCACCGGAGTAAAACGAGCAAAGTTCCAAGTGACTCCGTTCATCGGAGCTCATGCGTTCTGTACACGGTAACGACATTAACAGTTGTCACAATGGTCCAGGATTGAATCACGTCCCGTGTGGTGTGCGCGCCTACGAGGCAGCAGAATCAAGCGATTTAATTGAATTCCAATTGAATTTACGACGATACGAGAAGCGCGAGATGACGAAGTTCTCTATACGCATGCATTACGAGCCGACTCGAACAATTCGTCGTGGCCCGCGTCTTCAAGTGATGCGGATATCTTCGAACCGCTGAAATGTCGCGGCAAAGCTTGAATTTCCGTTATATCCGCTACCGTGTACGAAATTTCGCGCCTCGCAACAAGAAGCCTAATCTGAGGGAACGCGCGTTTGAGAATCCTCTTATGCAGAAGAGCCGGCGATACCCTGCTGCTCTTGGCAATAAGACGATTAGGTCGCTCGAGTTTCAGAACACAGTTTACGGGCTTATCCGCGTCTCTCGAGACATACGCGAGCGACAGAAGAAAAAATCCCCGGCGACATTATCCTACCCATTTTTTCGTCACAAACGACAAGAGTGGGTGGATTTTTTTTAACAAGATTTCACGAAAAGCTGCGAAATGGATCGGGGTTTTCTCGGATTTTTCCGTTTAGGCGATACACCGTATTTGTGAGATTACAGGTGAAAATAGAAGTGGATACAGCGGATTGACTTCTCTCACAAGCGTTGGCAGTCGCGGAAGGGAACAGACCTCCGTGCAGAAATTGACATAGGGATCCAATTGGATTCCCATACTTGATCCCTACTATATGATAGGGATCCAATGGGCCATCGCATTGCATCCCTAAAACGCCATGCTTGTACATTGGATTCTAATGGGGATGTCTCATTGGAATCCAGTGTACAAATTCCATATGAATCCTAAAGCATTCTCACACTAGCGGACTGAATCCGATACGATTCTTGATCCTATCGCATTCGGTACGTTGAATTTTCCAAACAAGATGTATAGGTGTACAAAATGAGTGGATCTTAAAAAAGCATGATTCTTATCTTCAAAAGGCATATTTAAGAAATCCATTTGAACCTCATCACTGAAAGTCCACTTAAATTATGGCCTTCTACTTATTTTGCTGCACTTCGACGTAATATTACCACACACGTGCACGCTCCCGAAGCAGGCAAGTCATGCAGTGTCTCGTAATAGAAGGGAGACACCTCTTTTGTCAGCCAAACAAGTTTCATTTCGTACAAAAGCCTTAATTCTACGCAGTCTCGACGGCGCCTGATGCGTCCGTGCACGAGGTAGAATAGCCGCGGATAGCGATACATCTAGAGGGCGCTGATGTATCGTACCCTCTTTCCGACATTCAAATATTAGAGGTTATGTTTCAGCACACTGAGTTTTTTTTCGTAACTTTTCACATATTTTCGATTCGAACGTGGTAGGAATTCTCAAACGACGTTCATCGGGAAACAGTGCACAATCCAATTCGATTTCAATGAGGACTCCCTATCTGCGTTGTCTTCAACAGATCCCTATTGAGATGTGGATGGACTTTGGGGCTCCTCAACAAATTTGTAGATTCCGAAACCATATTTATTTGGGGGGGGGGGGGGGGGGGGAATGCAACAAATTCCGTTTGGGAATTTCCCCTAAAACGCTCAAACGATGTCAGTCGAGAAATAGAGCGGAATCCACTTGGATTCCAATGTGGACTGCCTACGTGCAGCGTCCCTATCCAACTCCTGTAGGGATGTGACAGGATTTGAGGGCCCTGTAACAAATTTCTTCACAGGAGCCACCCAAAGTATGAATGAAGCGAGTGCAAGGATCTCACGGCTCCTGAACGCGAGCGCGTAACGAAACATCACATCAGAGATATAGGCTCACGAAATTTCGATGGAGTGCCATGAGTTGCGGTAACGTCAATAATTACAGTGATCGAGGCCCATTTTGTCGAACAAGTCGCGATTCCCGTTTATCTCCCTTTACTAATCACCCCCTCCCCTTCGGCCATATGTAATAACTACTCGGGAGCGTATGTAGAACCGCCGCGGGAGGGGTACGCGGAGAGGGGATGAGCGAAAAATCCTCAAGCGCCGGAGGAGACAGGTGCAATTTTTCGCCCGCCGCTCAAGGTGAACCGGTGGCCACCTGTGGCCATAGTTTCGCCGGCTCGTGAGGCTGACGCGAAGAGTATCCTGAGGGAACTCTCGAAAGCCCAACATCTCACGAACAAGCGAAACCCATGGCGTGTCGTCTTCCCCGGCGACGGTAGGTAGGGAGTAGGAGAGAGGAGAAAGAGGAGAGAGAGAGAGAGAGAGAGAGAGAGAGAGAGAGGGAGAAAGAGAAAATATTCTTCAGCTCGTCGGAAGCCTCGCCATGCTTTGGTCGACGCTATTGCACGTTCACCTCGGACGTGCAGTCGCGTGTTGGTCAGCCTTCCCTATGCGTTTCATCGAAATTTATCTCCACCTTGCACACTGTTTTCTCGAGAGGGCCTGACGCGTTCCTTGTCTCAGAGGACTCGGATTGCTCGCGTTTCGTGACACTTTTCGAAAGGGATTTATGTTGCGTATACAAGCTCTAGAGGTGTATACGTTTTAATGCCACCGATCCATGTATTCCGATATTCTTTAATCCTATAGGGCGCCGATTAGTAACCCAAGATTCAAACGGGTATCCATCGCGAAGAATACGTTTCCACTTGTTAAGACAAATATATTTTTGACACATTCGTTTTTTCATGCCAAATATGATTTCAAACGCATCGGTGTACGGGGTTTGCGAATGAGCTAAATTGACACGACACATTACGACGATGTTAAGGCCTTAGGCCACAGTAACGGGTATACAATTATGTGCGAATTTAACAATTTTTATTCGTATGAAAAATTGATTCACTCATAAAATTAATTACACATCTATTAAGTATGAATATCAAGCTGTTAGAAAATATATATATTTTTTTTCGATGTACAAAATGGCCGACTACTCGAAACTTCTCGACACGGCTTTGTTCCAATTGGCGTGACAAATAACTTCAACAATTTTCACACGATTTACTTCAAATTTAAAAATTATGTTCCTAATTGCATTTCGCAGAGAAGTACGTATGGAATTTCTGGTTAATCAAAAACTTTTCATTTTATGAGCAGTTATAACGAAAATTTTCACTGAAAATTAATTTCTTAAGTTCAAATACCTACAACTTTTGAATAAAACGAGATTTTTTAAGTTCCATACGTACTTCTCTAGGTATTCTAATGTAGATTGACGTGAATTTTTGTTTTTTGTTCTAGGTAAAAAATTGTGGATGCTAAATGTCACGCCGCGGAGCGCCTGAAAAAAAAAAATAACAAAAGAAAATATTAGTAGTCGGCCTCTTTGTATATCGAAAAAAATATATATATTTTCTAACAGGTTGATATTCATACTAAATATATGCGTAATTCATTTTATGAGTGAATCACTTTTTCATACGAAAAAAATTGTTAAATTCGTACATGATTTTATACCCGTTACTGTGGCTCAAGGCCTTAAGATTGGAATGCAACGAATATTGATTGTTAATTTTCTTCTCTTCATTGTTATCCAAAATCATATTTTGCACATTTAGGTCGTAGATGGCTGAATAAGAAACCTCGAAAATCATTGCGTGATTTACGCAACTCAAATCGGCCTGAGGAAACTTGAGAAACAAGAAAAATGATTTTCGTTGCAACACAAACGATGCAACCTTCAACACTAGATATTATGAGATCTCATGGTCCATTTTATGAACATATTTTTGAGTTTACTTCTTATTGTTAGATAAACATATGGTAACGAAGGTGAATCGATATAAATATGGATTCCTTCTGAATCTACGGGGGTGACAAGCCAAGGATGCACTTTACAGAGTTCAATACATAAAGTCATGCAGACTTTAGGTAGTTTGTCGATCTTATTAATAGTTACATACGTCTCTCGCAAATTCCCATTCATCGAAAATTCAGTATGCTGAAGGTTGCTATTATACATACATAATATAGTCATACAGTCATACATAATGTAAGAGCAATTAGCAAAAATGTCTGTTACAAGTTCCGTAATTGCAGTAAAATAAGTACCAATTTAATTACAATTTTTGACGAAGGTGCCTGAGATTCGTCCCGGGACGTTGGGGATTCCTTATTTCGCCGGTCCCCACTAGCAAGCTCTATGAATATTTGCATGTATAAATATTAATCGAACCTACCTGCCCGTGTGATATATACATATATCGGTAGTTCGGATAGTCTCGTTAAAATCTCTATTACCATCCGCTTAACGTCCGTGCTTCGAAATTAATAATTGATCGTCGACATCATGGATGAGCCCAGTTCGTTGTTAAATTTAATAAGATCAGAAGGAAAAAGGTATAGAAAGCGAACAGAGTAAATTGGAATATACAGCCGATTGCAACGAGGCGAATTATGTATGTATAACGTAATAACGTTTTAACCTATTTAATGGTTCGCGGTCCAGATATCATTACGGTTCACAATGTAAGTATTGTCAAGCACGAAAATGACTCACTTATTAATATTCATTTTTTTGCGCCGAACCACGAATTGAATTTTACGTACCCTGCAGCTTGTTTTTAAACGATATATAGGCGCGTATGTACACTGCCGGCCAAAAGTATTGATACACCTAGAAAAATTTCGCGCCGCACTAAAAGTTTGATATCTCTGTGAAAAAGATGATATACGGATTTCCAAGGCGGCATTTTAAAAGGAACAAATGAAGCTTCACTTTGCGTTATGGAAAAAAAAATTTTGATTTTTTTAGACCCGGGGCACCATTTTGAAAATGGCCGTTTTTTGATTTTTTTTTGGCTGTTTAAAATTGGCTGCACGTCTTCAGGACATTTTTTTTGCATTCTTTTTCCAAAGTATAATACTTTAAAAGATAGAGCAATAGCTATAGTTTCCTTTTTTATAAAGTTTCGTACGATTTTTTTTCATCGAGTTAGGTTATATGAATTGGCCGTTGCTTTTCTGTCTGTATAATCTCGTGATTGATTAAATGCAGACATAGTTATCATAATTGCTGATGCATTATACATCTGACAATGAGTCAAGTTAATTGCGAATTTACCAATGCACTCGACCTATCTACACAAACTTGTTCAATGGACAATTGTGATATTGAATGGTAAGGAATTTATTCGGATTTTTGGAAACGTTGATAAGACGTTTGCAAAGCTTGATAGGATGGTACATTCTTACAAGGAACATCTCTTTGGTGTCCGCCTTCAAATGAGTTAAAACCGGTGTATATGATAGAATATTAACAAATATTAGAAACGATTTTTTTATCGACGGAAAAACGGTTCTAGGGGGTGCAACTACCCCTTGAAGTGAAGCATATGAAGAGCTGTTTTTAAAGTTTCACTCGCAAGTGGTCCACCGATTTCAGGAAAACAAAAACGACCATTCTTCGAATACCAACTGATGAAAAATCCAATATCGGTACTCTGAAACAAATAAGAATTGAGGGATGAATCACTCTTCACTTGAGTTTAATCCGAATTCACAATTAATTACTCTCGAAACTGCAAATTTCTATTCAAAATCGTCGAATATGTATGCAAACACGTTTTTCGGGTTTGGCCAGCACAATTTAGGCCTTTCGACAAAACGCCATGATATTTGTAATCAGCGGAAAATGTCCCATCGAATAAACCCTTGAAATGCGGTAAAAGGTGAAAAAAATCGTTTCGACGTTTTGGGCAACTTTTTCTAAGTGACTAAAATTTAGAAACTTCAAACAGTCATCGCGGCGGTCCTATTTGAGACGCGGAGACTTATTGGGGATTTTTAAAAAGGATTTTAATAGCCTCAAAGAATGCACTTGATTTATTCCGATATCTCTATTAGTTTACCCAGAAAGTGCACTTGAAAAATGGCCGAAAAAGACGCAGAGGGGTATGGGAAAATTCACAAAAATCGATGCTCCGATTATCTGTTTCCACACACATCGTCGAAAATGCATGCAAACACGTAAATACGTATTGAATTGTTTTAAAGAGATCATCACAGTGTAACGAGTAAAAAAAGAGCTGATTATCGCGATTTTTTTTCGATGGTTAAAATGCGCTAATCAGTCTGATTTTTTTTATGTCGAATTAAAGCACTTATGGAGAACAGAAAATAATTTTTCAAACGCTTATATTTATGTTTTTACGTTTTTTTTTACGGTTGAAAATGTCTTCGAAAAAAGGAGTCCACACGGTTGTGGCGGTAAATATAATATGAAACAAAATTTGTAAAAAGATTAGTAATCAGTATAAAAGGTGCTATCTTGCTATGGGGTTTAAAAAATCCAAATTAACAATATGGTGGCGTTTTGAAAAAAAAGTATCGAATTGGGCCTATTTTTCCAACAATTTTTTATTAAAAAATATGAAGATTTGAAAAAACGCTTCCATAGCAAGATAAAGAACAGGCGTGAAGAATGTTGTGTCACAATTTGTGACGGATAGCTCGAAAATTCTTTCTTTGAGAGTGTGCACCATTTTGAAAAACGATATTTCGAGAAAAACGCGTTTAAAGTTTTAAGTGCGGAATTTTCATATTGATTGTCTACTTCAAATCAATCGGTGATGCCAGGTCCATGTTCATAACATCAGGTCTCACAGTTAGTAACAATCAGGTCTCACAGATCGCAATCTGGATGGACATCTATCGAGATGTGAAATGCACTTGAATATCTCTTTCTTTTCTCCGCCCTCCGAATTTACTGACGTAGGAAGCTCAACGACGAAATATGCCCGTGTGCAAAAGTGCAGTCATATGGATATGAGTATCAGTAGAGCCCAAATCTCTTGTTTAAGGTTCCAAAGCAGGTTGCCTCGAGAAACGCGATCGCGGACACGGGTGTCCAGTCGTGCGTAGTTATCTTTGACGTTTCAGAGGATGCACTCTCGTCTTTGCCCTATATGGACATTCCCGCGAGTCTGAGCGGTTCGTCGTCTCCTCCATCATTATCTGCTTTCGCGTTCTCCTGTACTACCGCGTTTGATACTGGATGCGAATTCTATCGGACAATGCGCGATTCTCTGGTATGTACGCTCTGCAATTCACGCTCTCATATCGGGAATTGCATAGTGTTCTATGGGGTCTTCCAGACACGGTGATACATACAGGGCTGTATCGCGATGTGGCGCGCGAAGTGAATCGTGCTTCAGGTATACAGGGTGGACCATTTAAGGGCAGATATACACCTAGGAGCCGGAAAAAGGTAATTTTCGTGAATTTTTTCAAGGAAAACTATTTGAAATTTCTGATTGGGGTTTTAATTATCTAAAAGTATATACATTCAAAAATATTTTTAGTTTTCTCTATTCAAAAATATCAAAAATGTACAAGGATATTGTATGATCCTTGGAGCGTCGTAAAAAAATCGGCACCCAAAATTTCTCGAACACCAATGAACCGATTGCCTTGAGGTTTTTTGTGGTTATAATTTTTGATATGTTCTCATATCTTCTCAGATCATTTGATACGTTCTCATATGAAACTCATTCATAATTTTGAATGAGTTTCAACATAATCGAAGGTACGATTTAGGCACGTCCATCCTATGTATGCCCATCTTCCAGCGCTTTCACTATACATCGCTCGCGCGCGCTCATATAACGTCGATACATTTAATTAAGTTTGCATTGTGCGCACAAGTACGTCTCTCGCAAAAGATCGTTATCGCACGGGACCTTCCGCCACCACGCGCGAGAGAGCCTCTCCGCGTGGTGCTCGCGTCCGCCCGCCCGCCCATTCAAGATATGATAGAGCTCCACCTCTTTCATAGCCTCTTCCTTATCACGTACGATCGCGGGAGGTAAATGAACGCTCTCGTCTTCTGGCTTTCCTCTTCTATATCTGTATCTGGACGCTTTGAATGTATTCATGCATGCTCAGCTCTTGCAGTCACGTGCATATATATCGACAGCTGTCGGACAAAAGGGCGCGCCATATCCGTTTCAATACGTGAAATAATGCGAGATGCGACATTCTGCTTATTGATATGGGCTCGGCAAACTCACAGGATCGAAGCACTCTCTTTCTCTCTCTCGCCCTCTTTGTCTCTTTGTCTAGCTCTGTGCATACAGTAACTTGGTTTTTCACACACACACACGCACGCACGCACGCACGCACGCATGCACGCACGCACGCACGCACGCACGCACGCACGCACGCACGCACGCACGCACGCACGCACGCACGCACGCACGCACGCACGCACGCACGCACGCACGCACGCACGCACGCACGCACGCACGCACGCACGCTCGCTCGCACGCACGCACGCACGCACGCACGCACGCACGCACGCACGCACGCACGCACGCACGCACGCACGCACGCACGCACGCACGCACGCACGCACGCACGCACGCACGCACGCACGCACGCACGCACGCACGCACGCACGCACGCACGCACGCACGCACGCACGCACGCACGCACGCTCGCTCGCACGCACGCACGCACGCACGCACGCACGCACGCACGCACGCACGCACGCTCGCACGGACGCACGCACGCACGCACGCACGCATGGACCCACGCACGCACGCACGCACGCACGCACGCACGCACCGACGCACGCACGCACGCTCGCACGCACGCACGGACGCACGCACGCACGCACGCACGGACGCACGCACGCAAGCACGCACGCACTCACGGACGCACGCACGCACGGATGCACGCACGCACGCAAGCACGCACGGACCCACGCATGCACGCACGTACGCACGGACGCACGCACGGACGCACGCACGCACGCACTCATCCACAGGGTGTCCCGGTACTGAATGCGTTCTCTGAAATGAGGGGTTGGGGATGTAATTCCGAGTCGATTGATATAAGCATGGATGGGTCTGAGATCAAGCCCTGAATTATTATTCATTTTGAAAGGCGGGAGCACCTGATTGGCCGGCTTTTAAAAATTAATAATAATTCAGGGGTTGATCTGAGACCCACACATGCTTATATCAATCGACTCAGAATTTCATCCCCAACCCCCCATTTCAGTGAAGGTATTCAGTTCTGGGACACCCCGCATATCACATTTGATAAGACCAACGACAACGCGCGTTACTACAAATCGTGTGGGCCTTCTCTCGTCCTCATACCTGCGGCCCGCCAGGCCCGGAAGTGACCTTCTTTCTACCTACAAACGTAATAAAAAGGTCTGAACGTGAGCTGCGCTCGTACATAGAGCTCATACGATCAAAAGATGAACATTCGCGATGTACGATGGGTTGCGCTCATTAAAAGTAGATAGATCAAAGGAGAAAGACATCGACGAGAGCGGAGCAGTTCAGCGAACGAATATCTTCAAATAGCCTGTTTATTCATAGGTACACGGATTGGTATAATCAATGTGGCTATTTGTCGTGTTGATTATCGGCTACCGGCCATAAGATATTTGTTTACGTAGTCTATTTCTATATTGTTGTTTACGTTGCGAAAATCGGATGTCAAAAGAGTTCCCAGCTACATTCGCAATACGTTATTCGCAATGAAAATATTTTAATATCGCTTCACATACACTATTTCGAGTTTTTTACAATCCCATCCATTCCTTGGTATACCAAACTTGTGTGTTTCACTGTTTTTCATTTTTCAGAAACCGCCAGGAGTATTGTCCATATCCGTGCTTCTTTACATTTACCATCGTATTTGCACGCGGTCACGGGGAAACCGTGCAAAACGTGTGTCGATACAAACGGCTACATTTTTCCAAGATTTTTCATATTCGTGTACTTCATTTTCATGTACGTATTTGACTTTTGATACTTCGATTTATTGACGTTAAGGGACCATCACAGTGTAAAAATTCCAAAATATCGATTTTTTAAAAATCTTCATGTTTATTTTAACGAAAAACTGTCACAAATAGTCGTAATTCGATACTTTTTTTAAAACGCCGCCATTTTGTAAATTTTGATAAAAAAAGTCTTCATAGCAAGATAGGACGTACATCGTGAGGCCACCTTTTGTTACGAAGACATTTTCAACAGTTAAAAAAATGAAAAAAAAAAGAAAGATAAACATTGTAAAATTTATTTCATGTTTTTAAAGAGTGCTTTGATTTGGCATAAAAAAATCAGACTGATTAGCGTATTTTCACCATCGAAAAAAAAAATCGCGAAAATCAGTGATGACCTTCGCGAACTGCTGTGAATAAAGGAGGGAAGGAACATTCACAGGGAAGATACAGCGATCGTGCGTTTTTTCTTCAGGCCGATTAGCGTCTAAACCGCAACGCGGATTGATGGCGATAAATTCGGGCATACATTGTATTACCGATGATAAACGTGTTTAACGTTAATCTATTATAACGCCTGCATCAATTGCCTGTCAAATGCATTCCCAGCTGGGGGATATAGCGAGCCACATGCGTACATACTCCGCGTCACGAGCATTGCCGCCCACGTCCATGGCTATGCGAGCAATCCGGCGAGCGAACAACCGCACCCTCCGCCACTTAGCGTTAACGGGCCTCTCGACGCGCTGATGCCAAAAGCGAGCGATTTTATTCCCGCTACGCGATATTTATGCCAGTCATTTATCGGAGGGAAAATGTGCCGGTGAAAACGCGCGAGTTTAGGCGGCTTTATTCGGCCAGGGATGGAAGGGGGCCGGGAGGGGGGTTAAACCGAGTGGTCGATTTGTCCAAGCGTCATACCTCTCCAGTGACCCCACGTGTACCTTTCGAACAACCCTTGCCAATTTTGTGTACACCAGCGTAACCAAAGTATACACTTTTTTCTCTGCCATTTTTTGAAATGCGTTTTTACAATTAATCATAAGTCGTTAGCTACAGTGACAAAGAGCGGAGCAATGGAATGATTTTTTTTTTCACGTTCCATCCCCGTGCCGAAATTTGCTGGGGATTCTCAAGATGCACTCACATTTCTATAGGGATTTGTTAGGGAAACCGCACGTAGGGAGTCCTCATTGGGATCCAATTGGATTCTGCACTGTTTCTCGATGAACCCCGTTTGAGAATTCTTACTACGGCCGAATCGAAAATATGTGAAAAGTTACGAGAAAAAATTCGGCGTGTTGAAACATAATAGCACACGAGAATTACAATGAATTTTCAGGGCTCTGATTTGAATCGATTTTTAAGATATCATTTTCAATGTCACGATTTATACTTTTTTAAGGGCGAAGATATCTTTAGGCGCGAAAAAATTGCTGATTTGCTCGATTTTTTTTTTATGAAAAGATTTCTTTACCATGTTCGAGACTTAAGGTATGTTTTATTACTACTTTTAGCTGTTATATAGTATTTTTTATTTAAAAAAATGGCGTATGTATGACACGGTCTTCTAAACTACATTTTCAAAACTGACACGACGTATAGCTAAAAAACTAATCTAACGATTCTGATGAAATTTGGTATAAGTTTTTCTAACTTCATTGTCTAAAACATGACCCCAAATGTTTGTGAAAATTACAAAAAAAGTATTTTTTAATTGTAAAATGTAACCATTTTTTCTCGGGAAATTTAATCTTTTTTTTTCAAAGCGTACCATTTCATTGATTTTCATCACTTCTCACTTTTACTTGGTTCATATTTTGCATGTGGGTGTTTATGAAAGAAAAATCTTTGTTCGTTTTTTTTCACAGTAACCTCGCCGACGCTATGTATCACGCCGTCTGACAATACCGGTCGCAACCCGTTTAGAAGACAGTGGCATACCTACGCTATTTTTAAATATTAATCAAAAATACCATGTTACAGCCAAAAGTAGCAATAAAACATATCCTAAGTTTTAAAAATGGTGAAAGAATCTTTCGTCAAAAAAAATTATGAATAGTAGCAATGTTTTCGTCGCCTGAAGGTATGCCCCCCTTAATATCCATTCATTTTGTATAATATATATTTTGTTTAGAAAGAGAAAAGTACGGAATGGGGTAGGGTCCATCCAGAATCGTATCGGTTTCTATTCGATAATGTGGGAAACCCTCCAAGATCCAAATTGGATTCGTACATTGGATTCCCATGGGGAATCCCGATTAGAATCCAATTTACGAGCGTAGGGTCGTAGTATAGGGGTCCAATGTGATGAACCGTTGAATCCCCCTATCAGGGAGTGGGAACAAGTTTAGGAGTTCAATTGGATCCCTACGATTTTTTTCTTACGAGTCTGTTCGGTCAGTAAAAATGGACGTTTCATTAAAACTACGTTCATCAAGCTTTGAACGAGATCTTCCAAACTATTCCTACTCATATGATGCGAAGAAAAATAATCATGCGTATTTATATTCGGCGGGTTGTACGCAAATGAACGCGGACAACCACTTTAGGTGCTTCAAAAAAATCAATTTTTTTTAATTTCATAAATCGTTAGCAAAATATCTGAAGAATACGCCCTGAACATGGCAAAACGATATTCGGATTTCTTCTGACGGTATGTATATAAATGATAAACACTCTCCGATTGACTCCCAACCACTGTGACGGGTCAAAACATTGGATTTTATTTTGCTTTTTATCAAAGTATACATATCCGAGAATATGTAAAAAAAAAATCAAATTAAAAGATGGAAAAGTGACCAAGTGACAGACGATTTAGTGAGAAAAGGTAACTTTCAATCGCGTTTTTCTCGAAACGACATTTTTTCAATTTGCGGAAATTACAACTCAAAAACTAATTGATGTATCATCTTCAAATTCGAAACACGTTTACATAATATAATTTATTAAAACATGATCCTAAAGTTGGAAAGATTAGATTGTTTAAAACATATTTATTATTGAAAAATGCTGGGAAAAATGATAAAAATTGATCTTTTTTTTCAAACACGTTCCAACATTCGCGCTTTGATTTTTTTTTTCAAAATTTAGGTTCATGTTCGTAAAAAACATCCCAAGAATGTATCAAAATTTGTTGGAATATTTCAAATACGAATTGCGAGCTGCACAGTTCCCGCAAATTGACGACGACGATGACAACACGCCAAGAAACACAGCGGATAACACTTTAATGAATGCATGAAATAACTCGAAAAAATGACCAGAGATGTATGAAAATATGAATAAATTATTGTCAGAGTTGCAAAAGTTTCTGGTTTTTTAAACAATAAAAACCTCTCCAAAAAAATCGTCTAATTTTCGGTCTCCTAAAGTGGTTGCCCGCCTAAGTTCACTCTTTTCGGAGTACCAATTCTACATCCCCGAAATTCCTCCGATCTTGTTACGGAAGTGTTAACTTTGCCGTTGTTACGTGCTCTCGTTAGCCAAACGATATCTTCGACACCAATAATACCCGACTTTGATTAATGATTTTGGATGCTGATGAAGAATCACGCGTCTGCTTTTATGTTAAGTGAAAGTAATGCGCTGTGGCCTGTGTGAAGTCGAAATAATTGCGGGCTTCGTCGATAATGTATATTTATATATGTCAATAAATGTGCAAACAATTTTGATGAGGGTGTACCTGAAACGAGCGTGTACTTCGTACGATAGGATCGGCAGCATGACGGTCCCGAGATCGTTTTCGAAGTTACAAAGCCATAACTTGTGAGGCGCAATGTTTCAAGTGCCCTCGTTTACGTTAATGGATTTCGGTCCGAGAAGTTTAGGCCATGCGCTCCACGCTTTCTCAGGGCTTACTAGAATCTTTCTCGTTTTTCATTCGCCGCTCGAGCTTTCCCGGCTGAACCACGCGTCACGTCACTCAACCCTTAAAGAGCGCACGGGCGGTATGACACGTGCGTTTTATCGCCGTTTGGCTTGCATTTTAATGCGTACACGCGTTCAGCCGCGTTTCACCGCAGGTTTATACGAATGGTGGGCTGGATGCAAGTTTTCAAGAATGATTTCGCTCGAAAATAGAGAGATGTGGTGGCGTCTTGACACCGCAGTATGCTATATTATAGAATTGCAGACCGGGAGAGGAACGGTACTTTGGGGACTCAACATTTCTTTTCTTCAATTGCAAGTCTACGGGATATTCCAATGTACTTTTTATTAATTTATTTGCTACATATATATATATATATATATATATATATATATATATATATATATATATATATATATATATATATATATATATATATATATATATATATATATATGGGTGTGTGTGTGTGTGTGTGTGTGTGCGCGCGCGCGCGCACATATCATTAGGGTGGTTAAAAAGAAAGAATTTTTTTTTCGCGGTACTCACCGGAAAATGTTACTACGTTATGAAAATATAATTCATACAAAATTTGAGAAGTCTAAACATTTTTTTAAGTAGTGCTCAAACGACATTTAATTATTTTTTTTCGATTTTTCGTCAATTTTTTTTTTTTCATTTATTTTCCCACTCCAAAGCAACATATTACTTCAAAAAAACACCCATACTTGTTAGACGTTCAGTGATGTAAACACCGTGTTCTTGTTCATCAAGTGGTTGATATAATTTTCACAACCGAATTACATTTATTGATTCGTAATCTGCAAATATAAATTGTTTATGATAAAAAAATATTAAAATAAAAATTGTGTATTGTTACCGAAAACACTAAATCAAGACTCACATTGGATAACGCATTAACATTTTCTGCATCGAGCTAAAAAGAACTCATACTCTGATAATCATGAAAAAAAACATGACAAAGGCGTTTGAGCACTAAGTAAAAAATTGTTTAGAACACTCAAATTTAGCAAAACTTTCTTTTTCTTAACATACTTCAATTTTCCGTTGAGATAAAAATCGATTTTTTAAACCACCTTAATATATATATATATATATATGTATATATATATATATATATATATATATATATATATATATATATATATATATATATATATATATCCACTTTTAAGACTGCTCTGCCCGCAGAGTGAACGCAACTTATCAAAAAAATAAACAGTGGATTGTCAGCAAAATCGGTAGAAGTGCCCGTAGTCAACATTCTATATAGATATGGGCTAAAAATATTCTTCCGCCAGAAGTTGATGTATGTATTTATATAAAGATAGTCAACCTAGGGGCCTCTGAAGAAATAAAACAATCTGTTGAAATAAAGAGAGGTGGGAAGCCTTCCGAAGGATGACTTCCTGTCTACTTATAAGTCATAGACACGTTAACCCTCCGCGATCACCCGGGGTGGAAATGACCCCCCACGTTTTATTATAATAATCAAAAATATTGGCTTAAGGTGTTACATCTGAGTAGAAAAAAAATATTGACCGTTTTTTTGGCCTAAATGATGTCTGAACATTACAAGAGTGATATACAAAATGTGTTATACGCGACCATTGAAAAAAACATTTCGAGAGCTCATTTTTGCACGAAACGGTCTAGATGGTGAAAGTAGCAATTTGGAGTCGTTTTGTCCAGTTGTTGTACAAAAAATATACTACGGCCGGACTGAAGACCTACTGTCAAATTGTCTCCGTGGGTACACGCAGAATTTCCATGAGTGCTTCGATTCCGTCTTGTGGAAGATAGCTCCTAAATCAGTTTTAAATCTTTAAACGCGTTTTTCTCGAAACCACATTTTCGAAATCGGAAGAACGCATGACTGGCGCAGTTCTCATCCGATTGACTTGAAATTTCATCTGTATAGCCTCTTAGATAGATACTCTAAAAAAGTATACACGATTTTTGCAACTCATCAACAATTCTCGTATTTATGAACAAATTAAGCCAACTTTCTAGAGAAAAAAAATGTCTTCAAAATGTAACCATTTTACGAAAAAAATCATATTTTTTTATAATCTTTTTTTTTATTTATATTTTTTTTTATAATCGTGTCTACTTTCCTAGCAAAACCAATGTAAATGACAATTTAATTTTTTCGTCGGTGCTAATCCATAACAGTTCACGTGCTCTCGTAGAACGCCTTTAAAAACGCTCTTAGGTAGCTACGACTGAGCCGCCATTTTGTATTTTTTTTTCATAATTTTCTTTTTCATATACGTCACCACATGTTGAATAAACTATCCAACCTCATAATGGTTGCTGTATCAGTATTCTCAACAAAAAAAATCCCAATCATATCTTATTTTTCGGTGAGCTACATAGATCTACCGTCTTAATGTAGACTCACTCAGGCAACGATAAGAATTACACCGACTGTCTTATATCCCAAGTTTTCTGCTCTACCGCTTGACTGAGCTTAAAGTGTAATGGGAGGCAAAAAGAATCGGATGCCGGATGAAAGGGGCAGAAAGGGGGTAGTCGTACATGCGAATGCTACACTGCATCTCACTTCTGTAGCCCGGGTGAGATATCGCAGGGAACTTTGCGACCTATTCGCGTTTCGCAGCTGCTCGGTGAGACGGAGATCTGGGGCGTTCGAATTTACCCGCTTCCCTTTCTCATCCCCATCGATCTCCTCCTCTCAATGATGGGCCCGCGGTATCACGATAAAAACTTGTCTACGAGCGAAATGGTGAGCGTCGGTACAATCGCGGCCGAGTCGATGCACAAAACATGATGGAAAAATGTGCCTCGGTGTATAAGTATACGTTTGGTGCATAGAGTGTTTCGCTGGGACCGTTTATCCTGCAAAAACGGGTGTCTGCACTCGAGAAAATGCAGCGGTCCATGCAGCTGCAGACAGGATGAAGTTCGGTCACAAAAGTAGTGCTGTAAAATCTTCCCTTTTTGTCCTTGAGAGGGAGAGAGAGAAAGAACATATACGTGATACTCGCCAATAAGAACTAAACGAGTCAAGTTGTTCGTTGTGGAAAATTCCACGTGATAGTTTATGGCACGATTAGCTAAAAACCAGAGAGAGCATTTGATTGATTGATTGATGGTCTATTATTTGTTTTGGTATAAAACTTACGCATTAAGGTACAAATAAGTACAACAAAAATAAAGTATAAAAATAAAAATAGATACAATGACAGTAACAAAAATAAAATTAAAATAAAATAGAAACGATCACGGGCGTTTGGGAGAAATTATTCAACTGAAAATCATAATATAATTAATATCACATACGCACAGGAGCATAACTAAATTGTGAGCAGAAAAGCGATATAAATGAAATACAATCAAAAGTAAAATAAAATAATGTAACGAAAATAATATAAAAATGATATAGAAAATAACATAACAAGAAATGGCATAGTGAAAAACGTAGATATAGCAACTATATAATTCTAAATCATCAAAATACAAATAAAGAAGAATAATAATAGTAATAGTAATAATAAGATCGCCAAGTAATATAGAAAGTGAGACTAGCAGACTGACTGGTCAACAGCCTTGGGAGAGAGATAATTAGGGGTAGTTTTTAAAAGCACTGTTTGCAGGAGACAAAAGCTCCGAAGGGGGTGAAAAAATGTGATGAGGTGACGAGTTAGTTTGAATAATCTGACGAACGTTGTCACCCAATAACATTATCGGACTCTTATGTGGTCTGAAGGTTTATTTTCTGCGAGCGGAAGATCGAGCTTTCGATACAGGTGGAAACGTTTGGGATTAGGAGTTGCACCTTTACGCATGGCGGAACGATCGAGATCAATAGGTGACGGATCAAGAGAGAGAAAGATAAATGTGGGGAGCCCAGGCTTGATGTCAGTTTCGGAGTTAAGTAATTTGTCGCTGCCGATGGCTTAATGTTATCCATCACTGAGCGAGAATTTACGATGTAATAAGACCACGAGCCAACTCCTACGATCTATCTCGAGAGTTTGCCTCTCTCTGGCTCCCTTACCCTCTCCAGCTGCATTCTCGGTCCATCGAGTTTTCCCTGTTTTTCATCCTTTTCTCCCCCTCTGACTCTTTCTTTCCTATTTCCACGGGGCGACTGTCTGGAGGTTCATCCGAACGCACATTGGTTGCGCGGGCTGCGTCGACTATCCTACCCCTTCATCCATCGTTCTATGGCTCATAATGGGCATCCCATTTGAATGATCTTGCCCATCGATCGTCTTGGATAAAAGTTTGTACCCTATGTTGTAAAGTTTCTTTCTGCTATAATGAATTTGTGGAAGCCGAAATTGCGGTAGGAAAAGGTACGTTGGTGCTGGTTTTCTTAATTTGAAAAGTAAATTTTATGAGATTTTGATTCGTATCGTATATGAAGTTACCTATCTTTTCCTATTGTGAGATTCGAACCTTGGCCATTAAGGGCTTACACCTAGTTGACATTTTTGACAATATCTATTCTTGGTTTTTGACGGATTTACTTTAAGGGCGGAGGAACTTTAAAGGGCGTTTCTCTGAAATCGAGTTTTTCAAGATCGCGATGTATCTAAAAAATCACGGCACCGATCAAGTGCAAATTTTACATGATTCCTTAACGTATCGGAAAGCAGTGCTTGAAGTAAGGAATTTTCTTTTTCGACGCATAGTTTTCGTCTTATCAACGAAAATAGAGCTTTTTCACTGAAAATCGATACTTTCACTTTGGATTGCAGCCATTTCTTTCAAAAATCAATATTTTATTCCATCCTTCGATCAAGTGCTAGATAATTTCATGCAAAAGCTAAATGGGTTTGTTTTTTTTTTATTTTGGATTACTTGTTGCCGAGCAGCAGTGGTCACAGCGAAGGACGTTTGTCAAACAGCCGTCTGTACAAACCATTGTATCTACCACGTTTATGAACAGTGCCCACCACAAACATTGTAAAACATACTCAAAACCATGCACTTTAACGTAAAAAAAAATCGAAAGCGGTTTTCCCAGGAAAAATGTATGAAAATCTTAATTTTTTCCGGCCACGAACTAGGTGTGACCTATTAACCCGTCGTTGACACACTTATACGTGGCCACGATTATGAGACAGTGGGTCAATTCGACCCAGATAGCGCTTCGTCCACCTGTCATCAACGACTCGTCAGTCGGTTTTTTTTAAATCTGGTATACCCTTTAAACATTTTTTAAATATGTCTGCACAATTGAAGTTCGGGAAGTATAAAATTGAATTGTAAAAAAAATTTTTTACTCTTTACTTTTGTGAAAGTGAGTATTTTATTTCAAATTCGTCCGGGTCAGAATGACCAAGTGTGTCAACACAGGGTAAACGCAGTCGTTTCCGTGTTGCAATGGTTTTTTCTTTCATATAACTTTGACTTTAATAGTCCTCCGTTGTCTGTTATTTTTTCAATGAAAATACATGGATGCATCGGCACTTTGATACAATCCCCACAGGCGATATTATTAAAGTCTATAACGTTTTTATAGCTCTGATATAAAATAATCTCGAATTGAAGAAGGTGAAGCTTCCTGGAATTTCATAAACAGCTAGACATTGCAATTATTTTGCCCGCCATACATTTTTCCCAATTATCTCGGAACATATTTTCGTGCGAACTACCTTAATAATGAATTGGTATAAATTATGTCTAAGCTCAGCTCCGCCATTCTAAGCAAAATACAACATCGTTGCAACAAGCTACACTAATTTCTTCTCAAATTCCGCATTTCCAGACGCGGTAAAAAGCAATTGCTGCCGTTTGTTACACTCCAAACATTATACTTGCAACACAATTCGCATCGCAAACATAATGTCAGACTAAAATCGGCAGTATTTTGATAGATCTGTTCATCTCAAATGCGACTACGAGCAAACCGGCTGTGACATTGGAGACCTGAAAATCACACATCGCGATGGTCTGAATGATTCGTACATGCATATATACAGGGTGTCCTGTTATGATTGTGTGCGTATATCCGTATACTTATGTGTATATACAAAGTGTTAGGAGGGTCGATGCAAACCCTTAAGGGGGTGATAGATTACCTCGTTAGGAACATATCTAACCTACGAGACCTCAGTCTAAAGTTTAAGGATTTCGAGTTATCATGGCAAACACCATTTTTGGAAAATTTCCCAAAATTAGTCACTAACTCGTTCATAATGTTCAAACCCACAATAATTGGTAACTAGAAATTTATCTGCTTCTAAGCTTAATGTGTATTCAATCGACAAACACCAATACAATCATCTGTATCCACACACCTAACTAAATGGGACGAGTTGAACAATTAAGGGAGCTTTCCAGTGTGACAGCCCGAAAAATCGCTGTTTTTCGCGATTTTTTTTTTTAAAGAAAAAATAATCTAATCGGTCTGGTTTTTTTTTGTATATTAATTGGGTATTGAAGAATACAAAACAATTTTTTAAAGATCGATTTATTTATTAATTAATATCTATAAAAATGATGAAACAATTGTTGCAGAAAATGCACTTGGATGTGGTGTCCACGTTGGGGGTCACAATTTTGATCTGAAACAAAAAACACAAAAAGATTATTGATCGGTATATAATTGGCTTTCGTGCTATGGAGGCTTTTTTTTTTGCAAAAATGGCGCCGGTTTGAACAAAAAGTATCGATTTTAGCATTTTTTTTGGCAGTTTTTTTTACAAAAAAATAGGAAGATGTCAAAAAAAAAAAAAAGCTTCCATAGCACGATAAACAATGACGTTAAGAATATTGTGTAAAAAATTCAACTCGATAGCTTTAAAACTCTGCCCTCCAAGTTGGACACCGTTTTGAAAAATGCTGTTTCGAGAAAAACGCGTTCAAAGTTTCGCTGTAGCTGTAGCGCTCCGTTGCCTTCTTCCAAGAAATGCTGTACAGTAACCGAAATAATCTGAATTTCGGCATGCAAATTTCAGGGAATATTCGGAAGAGTGTATACTATTCGATAAAGCAAAAAAAAAAAAAATCGATTTTTTGAAAATTTCACACTGGAAAGCTCCCTTAAAAACTTGTCAAAAAATAAAAATACCTCGTATGTTAATGCTATTAAAAAATAGCACTAACCAATGGTATTAAATCATATCATGTTAATGCTATTTAAAAAAATAGCATCAACGTAGACGTAAGCAAGTTAGTACCTAATTTTGAGAAATTTTCCAAAAATCATACTTATCCGATAACTCGAAATGCTTAGACTTTGGACTAAGGTAACATAGGTTAAAAATGTTCCTAACGAGGTGACCCATCACTCCCTTAAAGTTTTGCATTCACCTTCCTAACACCCTGTATATACAGATACACGTGTATATATATATACACACATACGCACATTCTGCAACGAATTGACAATGTGTGGACGAAGCAAAAAAGAAGCAAGACTCGGCGTGATTCTTCACGGCCGCAGTGTCGTGCCGGTGATTGCTTGAAAACTAGAGAGCGCAACTCTTGTAGGATTGCACGTGTCGAGTGGTGTCAATTGTGCCCTTTTCGTTGCCAGCTCGGGCAATATACTACACTGATAGACCGCAAGCCTTGCGACCCTTAATTAATATATGGTAGGTCACCGGGGTGTGTCGTGAGAATCGATGCTTATCTCTTTCGCGTTCCGGAAGATATTCACGACCCACTTCCATGTCGAATCGATTTGAAAAAAGAATCACTGACGATGCTGAGAACATATATATACACACACACACACACACACATACACACACACACACACACACACATACACATACACACATACACATACACATATACGCGCGCGCGCGCGCGCGTGTGTGTGTGTGTGTGTGTGTATTTATATTCTGAAGTCAGCGCGCAATGTACCCATGTACAACACGATCACATTCATCTTTCTTACTCCCATCCATTGCGGCAATCGCACACACATTTACACGAGGAGCTTCTCTATGCGATAGAGGTTCGACGTGGCTTGACTTTTTTTTTCCCATTGCGCGACGAAGAGGGTCATGAAGATGGATAAAAGTCTGCGGATCTATTCGTCCCGCGTCGTCGTTCGGTTATCCTCGTGAATTTGCACGAAACATAAATTCCATAAATACGACAGACGTCTCGTCGAATGTACTTGGCCTGTACACACGTACACTCGTATAAAGTTCCGTATATACTCGGTACGTAGCGCGGAAGAACCAGAAAGGAAAAATACGTGTATGCGACGAGCCTCGGCACTGGGAACCACGCGAGCATAAATTCGTTTATCCTTTCGTCCTCTCGTGCGCGGGTTGCAATTAATGCAGCTTTTTCGTATACGCATAAATACGCGAATCAATAAGTTTTTCGTGGCGTACGGAGAGATAGCGAAAAATGTTTGAATGCTCGCCCGTCGCACGCGGATTTAAATCGTCGCGCAGTGATTACATTATAATAATTATTTTAGTGATGACTGTGCAGGGTGAATGTGAAACGGACGGGAGTTTGAAACCCGCGAGGGTGGAAAAGGAATATTAGAAAGAGTTTTTGGAAAAAGGTTGCTTACAATCAAATAAAAATTTGCATCTATCGTTAGAGTCGCTCGGTGATTTTTTGCTTAAAAAATACTTTGGGGTCATAAAAACAATATGCAATTGGTCCTGCAACGAATTTTTTTTTTAAGGTACAATTATCGATTTTGTCGCAGCGCCTCGGAGCCCTGCGGCAAAACTTTTTTCAAAATGGGCGGACGGATTACTAGAACACCTTTCCATGGATCGATTCGAAATTTTGATAGTAGCTTCACAATTACATTCTCTATTGAAGTAAGTAGCCGTCTTTCGATTAAATATAAACTTTTTGTTTATATACATTTTACTGTTTATTTTTTGGACAAAAAATCGATTTATTTCTTTCAAAGTGCGGCATTTTTTCAAAATTTGATTTAAAAAAATCCCTACGTAGTTCTTTAGCTAATGATATATAGATTATATTTTTTTTTTGGTTTTTGTTCCAGGTCTTATACTTTACGAGAAAACCGTCCTCCCGTGAAGCTATTTGTAAAAACCACTTTTTTCAAGATGGGCTCTGTCGCCGCCATTTCGTATGAAAATTATGATAATTTTTTAAAATACTTTAATATGTGTTAAATAAACCCTCTCAAAAAAATCCTATTCCTTTTTTCATACCCTCAAAATAAATTGTCAAAGTTAGGCCTTATTTTTCGCGGTTAGAGTGGTATTATCCCTTAATAAAATCTATATTTTGTATATATCGTTTATTAGATATTCGTAAGGCTGGCCAGCTGTTGCGAATGAACACAGTTGCCTGTAGATTATTTTGAGCAATTCGGCCATATCTGTAATGCAAAAAAAAAATACGATCGTTAGTATGAAAAAAATCTCTTTTTTTGCATAACAATAATTCAACTGTTGTGGACGCCGGATGAGAAAGTACGAATAATATTCAAGGTAGGGATATTATTTTCTGTGCATTGCAGATAAGCGGTTCGGTCTTGCATTAAAGTATGTTCGGGAGAACACACGCGGGATGAACCCACGACGTGACCCTGGTTGCGGTGCAGCGGTGTGCAGGTTTCGCGAGCCCAAGTGAACAAGTTCTGCCCGACTTGGGAACGCGATAGAGCGAGCAACAACGAACGATCGCGAAAAAGCCCTTGCGGGATAGAGAGAGAGAGAGAAAGAAGATAGTCAGAACGCCGTTTTAGTGGACGTGATTTCCGGGGGTCTCGACGCCGCTTTCGCGATACTACTTCATGCATATACGTATATACGTGTACCCTTATAGTATCGGGAGGCTCGGTGCTGAGGGCTCCGATGCTGGTAACGAGCAATTATGCAGCGGGACGTACCGTTGTCGTACGATATATACGACCAATGTATATAAGGGAAGAGCTCTCGGGCGAACTGACAGAGAGAGCGAGAGGGAGAAGGAATAAATCCTTCGGTCTTTGACACTCTTTCTCTTCTATTGGAATATACTTGTATATATACACTGACGGCGAAAAGTTTCCGGACAAAAATTCAAAAAAGGTCTGCCACGATTTTTTGGCCATTTCGCCGATAGTTGACATAAATTAATTTAACAAATGGCATTTTGCAGAGAAGAAATTCGCCTGCGATCCGTTTTTTTAAACTTTTAACTTTTTTTATACCTTTTTATTTTGTGTTGAAAATAGGAAAATACAATTTCTCTTTCTCTTGAAATTTTACTACAAACCCCTTAGTTCTCGAATTATGGTAATTAAATCATCCGATTATTTATGGAATGCAGGTGACAGAAGAAAAATTTTGACACAAAAGTCTGAAAAAAAATCTCGCGAACTCAACGAAAACCGATTCAATTTTTTAGCATATTGAGGTTTTCCTTGAAACCTTATCGTTTTCGCGTTACATGTCACTTTTCAAATTGTCTCTTTGTTAAAAAAAATCGATATATCTACAGAAAAAAAAATCGTACGATGATTTGAAAAAAAAAAACAAAATTGGAGCTTGAGCTCTGTCCTCTTTGAGATTCTGGTAAAAAAATGCATAAAAAATTCGTTTATAAACGGGGTCCACCAGAAAAGGAACAAAAAAGGTGAAAAATGGTCGTTTTTGAAAAAGGTTACGAGTCGAAGAAAATAGTAAAAAATTTTAGCAAATTTTTTAGTCAAAAAAAAAGTAGTAAAAAATTAGGAATTAAAAAAAATAGAAACAGCACGAATTCCACTTCGATTCCCATGTGAACTCCCTACGCTGCGTCCCCATTAAGGGGCCAGTCCACTTTGGAGCCACGAAAAAAAGGCTATTTTCGTAGCTTTTTTTTTTGAGGATTTTATAAAAGACATAAATATAAAAGTTGTTGGGCTTGATAAATAGTCTTGAAATACATTTAAAAAAATTTAATTCATTTTCATTCATTTTTAAGTACAAAAACTATAGTTTTACGTAACGCCTCAAAAATAGGTGCGCTAGGTAGCTCCATCACAGCTCGGCAACGGCTTGTCTGAACCAAAAAAATCAAAGTCCATTAGACTTAGTATGACACCAGCTGCAAAATGACCCTCGTATATAAAGTTGTATCAAAAAATAAAAAAATGGCAGATGAAAAACGAAAAAGGTGAACAAAACTGCGTTTTTTCGCAGTTTTTCGCAAAAAAAGAGTAAAAATCAAAATTTTCAAAATCATGTTTACAATATGTGGTTCAAATTTCAAGAGAATCTGTTTATCAGTTTTAGAGATACGATGGAGCTAGATTTTGAAAACGTTGTTTCGAGAAAAACCCGCAAAACGAGAAAAACTTTCGAAAGCAGTAAAAAAAATCGATTTTTCGAAGATTTCAAAGTGGACTGGCCCCTCAAATTCCTATAGGCATGTGAGTGCATCTTGGGACTCCCCAAAAAAAATCTGCACGAGTTTACCGTACTTGGTGGAAATTTCGAAAATTTTGCGTTGTCCGCCATGGTTGCACAAGTATGAAAATTGTTGAAGCCGCCTTGACTACGAACAAAGCTAAAGAAACATTGTCAAATATCACGCGTGCCGTGCAAAATTGGACAGTTTGTACGAAATGAGAACACAACAGCCCGACTAGAAATGTTGTCCCGGCAGCCGGATCACTGATCGGGCAGACTTCGAGATACATTCCGGGAAACCGTAAATGTGCCGCCTGATCTGCGCTGTATGTCTATGCGATCGGTAATTCCAAACACCGATGTGAGAAGGCAGCATTGATCGAATTCATATAAAGCGGCCCGTAACGCAACCCTCACATGGCTCTGGTAAGGTTACCGGACCAAAACATGATCGATTTGCCTTCCACAACCGCGCCCCGGGCTTGGCTAATCCGGTAGACACCCGGCGGAGATCAGGCATCTTCGACGTGCATGCCGTATCTACGTAGGATGTCTACCGGATCAGCCAAACCCCGAGCATGATATGCTGCGTGTACGTGTAATCCGTATTGTATATATATTAACCGAAACCATCGAAACCGAACTCAATTGTCAGGATAGCCAAATCGTTAGTGTGTTTTCGCTTTAGAATGATAGGTCGCAGGTTCGATATCACGTACTGAGACGAAAACTTTAATTAGGCAGGATACGATGTAATTGAATTTTCATCTGTTCCAGGAAACTAGTGAAGCAAATAGGCCACAATACGAGGAACCAATTTGTTAAAATTTATTAATCAGTCTATTATCTTTTTATTTTTACTTCCGACATACGACGGTAGCCAACGAAATGCCGAGCCGGAACCGATCCGGCTCGTGAATACAAATCTAGCCCAGGCCAGGGGACAAAAAGCGTTTCTTACCGCCATAGAGCCATGACCCGGCAGCCGGAAAAGAACTTTATTACTGAATACGGCATAATGCTGGGTCCGGGCTTTGTGTGCATCGTAGATGGAAATGTAATCATGGCCAAAAGAGAAAAAACGTTTCGCACCTAACAGATACATAATCCGTTTACCGGATCAGTACCGTATTGCCAAATACGGAACGCCGGGTCCGATCTCAGTCTGTCCCGTATCTCAATTTCTGGTCGGGACACTCTCCTCGACGTTAGCTTGGTAAGGATCCCGCGAGCGTGTTAATTTCGGTGCTGTTTCATTGATATGCAGATGTATGGTAGGAGGACGCAGAAGCGAGGATAGTCGATCACAGGGTTCGTGACAGCTGTCAGTGCAAATAATTCTGTAGTTCCGAAGAGAATGCGGAAGTACCGTTGCTCTGCGCGAGACGTACTTCTTTCCCTCGCGTTCTTTTTATTTTTTTTTCGCCACATACTGTAGGACGTCGAGACGACGATCGTTAGATCGTTCGTGGCGTTCTCGTTCCTCGAAGATGATAGCGGTCTGGTGCACAGTCGACGCATTCCCGCAAAGCAGGAGAGATCATTAGGGGCGAAAGAGAGAAAGAGAGGGAGAGGGGGGGAGAGAGAGAGAGAGAGAGAGTCAGATGGTGAAGAGAAAAGCGTCGAGTAAAATTAAGCCAATTGACCACTCCGGACAATGAGAAATATACGTCTGCTGTGTTATGTCTCAAGCTGACTTGTGTGCTCTTCGTTTTGTCGTTTGCAACACGTGAGATTTCTCGTTTCTGCTCCGGGAATTTCTTCATTTCTACTTCTGCTCGCTCCTCCGTTTCCTGCCATCCGTTGCCACAGGCGACTTGTATTGTGTGCTCCCGCAAACTACGTACACGTATATTCCACATGTCGACAGTTTGCTCGGGTCGAAGCCAATGATGCTCCAGGATGAGCCATCGCCTCGGGCCACCTCGGGGGAAAATCAGACGGGTGTACGTCAGCCGCGTATGCGCGCGTGTCTGTTCCAATACTGCACGCCTTCACTTATCCGTGCTGTATCTGAACGCCGCTCTTGTTTCATCGCCACCACTCCATCCTCGTTGATGTGCGATTGCACTAAGGGAAATAGATTGAGCGCTATTCGTATCCATTCTACCGGCACCGAATGACGCGCCAAATTATATTCGGTGAAATCTATTGCACCGATAATGGGCGCTGCACGGTGCCTCATCGGATGGATCATCGCACTTCGTCAGATTCGAATAAGTGTCGTTCCGAAGAACGTGATCGATCCACGGATGAGAACCTTAATTTGCTTGACGAGGAGACTGCCTGGTAATGGTGGAGACAGTTTCTAGATTCTTTGATTCGGGAATATGGTGAACAGCGAGGAAGATCCGAAAATTCGCGTATGAGAAATATATGAGTGTATGGCCACCGTTTATTTCGAAGACACGCGTTTTAGTGGATCGCCCTTACAGCGGCGTATTTTACACATTCTCGATATTATACCGGGTGAGGCAACAACTGTTAGTAGCAGACATATTTTCTAACCCATCAGGCTTATGAGAAAAGTTGTCCTACAAAACTTGCGTGGTTCGAAGGAGGTCACCGTATGGTGGCTACGAGGTTCATTCAGGCGAAGAGCGTTCGGGGATTTCAAGGTCACCTCCATTTGTTTAATGGGAGCACTACTTTTTCAGAACTTTATCGCGTAATCCAAAATAGGTTCACGCCCGAAATTTTAAGATGGTTGATTAAGATTTAGTACGAGACATCGATAAGGATGAAATTTTAATGTTTTTAGCCCGAATATGCAGGCAAAATTTTCAAAAGCTGTATGTATCGTCCTAGCATTGTATTCCAATCCTAACAGCTCAAATTCGCCCTGAAAAAAAAACGAATGAACGAACGGGCTCTACAATTTTACAATATTATTGTAAATATATATATATATATATATATATATATATACATATACGACTAACCAAAATAAAGGGAACAATTTTTTTTTCTACATATGATCATTCAACATGAGCAAAAATAAAACATCTCGGTATTTTCGAAATGTCGCTACAACATCGATATCTCATTAAAAAAATGGAATAAAACTTGATTCTTTCCCTTAAAGCGGATACTTTCAGCTTTTCAACACTGCTCGGCAACTTTATCTACAATGATTAGTCCTTGAGGTATTGATTATGCAAGTCAAAAGTGTTATTTTGGCTTTGATAGCCCATAACTGTGCGACAAATTATCGTACAGACCTATTTCAAAGCTCAAATTAAAGAGAAAAAATGAGGAAAAGGTATCTCATTGCGTCATTAATATTTTAAAAATCCCTTGTCTGTCGACCTTTATAAAAAAAATAAAACAAAAAACCGAACATTTTTCGTTTACGAAATATCTTTTAATTCATTAGTAACGAAGAGTAAAAGAAAATTGTTGGAATTCAAATCCCAAAAATAGAAGGTTTTGAGCTTTCAAATGCTTTTTTGAATTGTCTCCTACGATTATTTTCTTCCGTCAACTCTTGTGAGTGGTGTAAATGCGATCCATTGCTGTTCGGCTCTCATAAATATGAATTCGGAATATCTCGGTTTATATCTGGCGAGGATACGTGGGAAGAGGTGGGACGAGTTCCCACGACAGACGAAAATATACCGAACGAAAGGATTTTCTCGAAGAGGTTTACGGGACGCAGAGTATACGTGAAGATGCTACGAGAGATCGTATCGAAAACGACGCTGACCGAATTTTCGCTGATGTCAGAGAGGCGACTAAAGTACAAAATCCGCACGTACAGTCGGATATGCAGAGACCATTGGCCGTTTCGGCTTCTACGACCTGCCGCTTGCAAGTGCTTGGGTGCGCGCAGGGACGGTCGCGCGCGTTACCTGCGAATCGAGATAAAAGCTGTGCAAGAGAAGCCACACGGCGCGAAGAAAAGCGTGTGCCGCGCGAGCGCCTCGTGAATGCCATAGACTGACATTTATCACCATTGTAGAACAATGCGGACTTATCGGGTTGCTCAGCTCGGGTGTGCTCTTTCTCGCACTCCGTTCCTCCTCTGGCTACTGTCATTGGTGCGCGCGGTTAACGGCGACGTCGGGAGGACTAGTCTGATCCTCCGGTTCGATCTCTCGACGGATCTTTATGGTCCCGACGGAACGACGGTGGAGGGAGATCTCACGGCCTTCCAAACGGGTTCGAGGCATGCGAGACTGTATCGGCAATAATACTTCGAACTGCCATTCGGCAAATACCAGTGTATTATCCGAGAGAATAAAGTATTTTATAACATAGGTCGGAATATCTGATGACTCGCGATGCGTGAAATAGCGTAATGGATAAGATATCAGATTACCTGTGGTGAAACGGCCAACGAATCTAATCCGGTATCGAATTCGACCTCAATTTCCTTCCCACACAGAACCACAGACACGCAACTTTCTTGTCCTTTGTTTCCATTGGGTACATTCTTTTCCTCACACTCTTTCGCTGACTGCCAATTAACGTTTACTCGTTGGCGAAAAAGTTCATCGCGAAGGTGAGAAAGAGAGACAGGGAAGAAGCCGGACAGGCATCAATCTTGGATCCTTGATGATGATCAATACAAGCGACGTGTCGTCGAACTCACATTCACACTTTTTCGTCATTACTTACAGACCCATCAGGTTTGAGAGAACACGAAGAAAAATCAATGCTGCCCACACATCAACACCCATACTCACATTTCATCGTATAAATTCAATCAACGTAGTGTAGATTGGTGATGTGTAGTGTAGATGTGACGAGATTGGTGATAATCCGTGTATGCGTGAAATACGATTAGAGGAACGCGAAATGACTGATAGAGAGATACACGATGGTGCAATGTATGAACGTAGGAACGAATGTTGAAAGCCTTTCGCTTATATGGCGAGACAAGCGATGAACTATGCATTGGACGGGCACGGCATATTGGATACTACGAAAAATCGTCAGTTGCGCTCGAGCCCTCCAGCTATCGTGGAAGCATCACGGTATCTAACCGCATTCACAAATGTTCTCATCGATATAATCAGCAGCTGTATGACGTTTGCAATGTTTTCATTATCTGTCACAAGCGTGTCCGATGACTGTTGCTGCGAAATGTTAATGGACAAATATGTATATATCTACACGTGTATGTGTGTGTGTGTGTGCGTGTGCGTGTGTATTCGCAGGTCAGCTGAGTTAATAACAAGGGAGCAAAGGTGCACAGTTATATATACCGCGGTGCATCAAGAACTTTCACCGCGTATTCATGCTGTATCGTCACTCAACTCGAGTTCCGTCGAGTGCCGATGAGTTACTCAATCGCACGCGCGGAGCGCTCAACCCGGCTCAGCGGAGGATATAGAATTTGAGAAAAAAACCAAACGACAAATATAATATTTGATCGAAGGTTTTTTTTCCGATGTAAACTTTAGCGAAAACCGAAACTCCCGTTGAACACGCGCTATTTTTTTTCAATTTGATACTTCGGATATTTCTGTGATTTATCGTAGGATAAATTGATATACTAACGAAATGTAAGTGATTCTTTGCTATTAGAGAACGTGGTTCAGAAGGGCATTGCTCAGCGCAAAAGACGTTTTAGAGAAATGCTTCCCGGGCTCGGCTGTAAAACGATTATAATTTAATATTTTTACACAAAAAGAAATATAGAATGGTCTTTAAATAATACTTTTTCAAATACCTAGTTCAGAAATTCATGGACACGATTTCTCAAAAAAAAAAAAAAAACAAAATTGAGCTGTTTTCGACTGTTACAACTAATGATAACCCGATAAGAATTCCTAGCACATTCGAATCGAAAATATCTGAAAAGTCACGAAAAAAAACTCCGTGTGTTGGAATATAACCTGCACGCTGCGTGGACGTGTTCATGTATGGTCATATTATGTCGAAGTGCAGTAAAATAAATAATAAACGAAAATTACAGTGGATTTTTGTGATGTGAATCGAATCGATCTTTAAGATATACTTTTTCAAGCGATTTGTACTTTTTTAAATAAAATTTATACGTTTTAAGATAAAGTTTATACGTTTTTAGAATCCACTCATTTTGTATATCTATATATTTCGTTCAGAAAAGTCAACACACAGAATGCGATGGGATCCATCAACAATCGCATCAGAGTCCGTTAAAAAATATGGGAATCATTTGGGATCAACATTGGATTCGGCCATTGCGAGACCTGGATTAATGGGTATCAATTCGTGATATGAAAAGAATCGTCGCTTTATCAGGTTGAGGAATAAGTCTTTTTGTATCCACTGGTATTCGCCGATTAGTAGTAGAATATAAAAATTATAGGACATATTATGTATTAGGGTGTACCTCCTAAGGGGGAGTGCAAAAATCAACTCCTAAGGGGGTGAAATAGGGTGTAAATGGTTGTTTTGAAAATGGTATTCCTTACGAGTATCAACGGAGACGTAGCCACGAGCGGAAGCTACTTACGAAAGAAATTCGTACTTTGCCTAATTTAGTACGGGAGAATTTGCGCGATCGCAGGAGTCTTTTTTTTCCACCGAGCCTCTTTTCAGGCCCCGTACACGCGCGTCTTAATTTCCTCTCGCCGGCGACGACCGACTACGTCGAATCATCTCCGCCTATGTGCACACGTGCATTCGCCATGCAAGCGTGCAATTTTATCATTGTCTCGCACGCGCACACCCACCGAGATACAATAATACGTAACTTCAAAACGCTCGCAGTGAGTATTTTGCGAGTGGAACAAAAGCGAAATGCGCGAGTCCGTACTGGAACGAAGCCCGAGATTGGACCGAGAGCGATAAAACGCGCGTGTGTGGATGCATATGTGTGTCCGGGCGAGGGATATTTTGCTCGCCAACGTCGTCATCGTCGTTGATACGTGCGTGTACTTCTTCCGTCGCCTCGTAAAAATCGTACGTTTCCTTGTTCGTGCATTTCATTCTTCGGTTTTCAAACCCTTCCTCCTCGCCCCTCCGATCCCCGCCGCACCTACTCCACTCCCCACCCCCACCTGCTCAACCGCGCTCCCCAACCCCACTTCCCCGACTCCCCACCCCACTACCCAGCATTCACTAGACAGCCCCCACCCCCGCCACCTGACTCCTCGCCCAAGCCCACTAATCCCCCCCCCCTTTGTCCATACGCCACTCCTCACCTCGTCCCACTCCCGATCAGCCAAACTCCACCCAGTCCCCCACTCCCCATCGGCCACTCCCTATCCCACATCACCCTCCATCAGCCACTCCCCACCCTATTCCCACACTCCCCATCAGCCGCGCTCCCCAACCCCACTTCCCCCACTGCCCACCCCACTTCCCCCACTGCCCACCCCACTTCCCCCACTGCCCACCCCACTTCCCCCACTGCCCACCCCACGTCTCCCACTCCTCACCCCACTACGCAGCGCCCACACTCGCGTCCTGGCTCCTACTCGCCCAAGCCCAGTACCCCCACCCCACTCCCCATACGCCACTCCTCTCCCCATCAGCCAAACGTCACCCACTCCGTATCGGCCATCCCCCACCTCACTCCCCCACTCCTCACCCTACTCACCCCACTCCTCACCCCACTTCCCATCCCACTCTCCTACTCCCCGACTCCCCACCCCACTCTTTCACTCCCCACCCCACTCCTCCACTCCCCACCCCACACCCCCACTGCCAACCCTATTCCTCACCCCACTCCTCCACTCCTCCACTCCCCACCTTACTCCCCCAGTCCCCATCGGCCATCCCCCACTCCTCACTCTACTCAGCAGCCACTACCCACCCCACCCACCCGCTCCCCATCAACCACTCTCCACCCCACTCCTCCACTCCCCATCAGTTACTCCCCACCCCACTCCTCCACTCCCTATCAGTCACTCTTCACCCCCTCCCTTGCCCCATTGCCCCACTCCCCACCCCCTCCGTTACTCCACTCCCCCACTCCCCATCAGCCCCTCCACCCCACTCCCTCATCTCCCACCGCCCGTCATGAATATATGCCACCCGCTTTTATTGCTAACGTTCGCGGTTTTTCCGGCTCTCCACGCGGAACTTGTGCGACCGAGCTGCTATGCGTTTCGCATTGTATTCTAGAGACCTTAGGCCCTGCCGTCTATCCCCGAGTCTATAAACGCGTCGCACGGCAAAAAGGACAAAATCATTCCTCTCCTCGCCAGCACTTTACATAATTATACGTGCGCGCACACCTCGCTGCATATCGAGCCACACTCGCCATAGGTGCTTTCGTTCTTCCCTCGTTCCCTTGTACTGCCGTCCACGCTGCCGTGACTTTTTCATCGCTTTCCACCTATACACGCAGAGCGACGATTTTACTCCGATGCGCAAATCCCACGCTTCCGTTTTCAAGCCCCGAGCGAGTACTAGTCCAGTAAAAAAGACGACATCCCAGCACTTTTTAGCGTAGAATATGAATTTTCGACTGAGGGTAGATGGTTGCATACCGAAAGTAACCCCGATAAAATGTTGCCCGTCAACTCGCCCCAACCGTGGGGAATGGGGGTCGAAAATATAAAAATCGCTGTATCTCGATATTGAATAGCCCGATCGAACAATGTTTTAAACAAAAGTTGTTCGGAATAATAAAATACGTACAGAGTTAACTGACGTCCAATCCCCTATCTTTGCGAATAGCGGCACAAAAACGCGAGAGCGACACTGATCTAGACAAGGACAGAGCGATATATTTACTCCGCTCGCACACGCATCAACCCCGAATTTTTTAATCGTTTTTGTGCCATTATTTTCAAAAATAGGGGTTTTGGACGCTAGATAACTTTATACGAATTTGTTTATTCCGCACAACTTTTGCTTGGAACGTTTTTTGATCGGGCTATTAATGGTTGAGATGCGGCGATTTTTTAAATTTCAACCCCTATTTCTTAGGGTTGGGGCGAGTTGAGGGGCAACATTTTATTGGGGTTACATTAGTATACGGGGCACCTCGCGGAAACGCACCCATCGTTCTACACTTATATATAGACGTCGTGAATGACGTCCCGTCGCAATTTCCTTTTCGTATTTATACCCATACGCATGGTCGCGCATTGGAGAAAACATTTACCGTACGAGAGAACGCATCGCTCCGTACGTCTCGCGACAAATTGGAAGAATTTTCATGGGCAGATTTCTTTTTTTTTTTATAACGCGCGAGTAATTCGTGAGGTTTGAGAGAAGGGTGACGATGGCGACTAGGTGGGAAGAACATGGATTCATTTGGCTGCAAAACGATATTTTGTAGTGCGGACGCCAGGTTTACTGACTAAATGGAAAAATAATAAGATAATTTTAGGCGAAGAAAAAAATTGCTGATCTTCCTGATTTTTTTTAAAGATAACATTTCATCATAATTTTTGGGACTTAAGGTATGTTTTATTGCTGATTTTGGCACTTACATGGGATTAAGGAAATTAATCTTTAAAAATGGCGGAGGTATGACACGATCTCCTAAACTGCATTTTAAAACTGGCCTGACGTATAGCGGAAACAGTAATCGACCGATTCTGCGGTGTCCGTGACAAATTCCTTTGGGAATGTGGGTGCATCTTGGGACTCCCCAATAAAAGTATGCACAGAATCGCAAAAGGTTTTTTTTTTCGGAAGATCCAAGAAATTCCGGTTGAGAATTTCAAATAAAAAACTCTCAAATGACGTTAATCGGGAAATAGCACGAAATCTACTTAGTTTCCAATGTCCCTTTGTGTGGCGTCCCTGACAAATCCCTATATGCATGTGGTAGGATCTGGAGATTCCCCGACAAATTCCTGCTCGGGTATTGATATGAAAATGTGCAAGGCTCGAACAGTAGTTTCATTTTGCCACGAAAAATCCATATTACTCACGCAACAGAATTTGCAAAATGTCTATGTGTTTCTGTATCTATACTCAATTTGTATAAAATATACACGTTCGAAGATTCCTTTCGAAATAATTTGCGAGTGAGATCGTGGGTGCGTTTGCGAAAACATATGGATTAGGAGTTATGCTATATTTTTTTTTTCAAATCGTCTTTCTCCTTAATGCTGAACTAGCATTGCTATTCAGAAACAGCTTTGAGTTATTTGAGTGTGGTCGAGGGTGTTTTCGGAAGATACTTTGAGGACAAATTGGCTTCTCAAATTTATCATTCCGGTCATAACGGAGCGACTGTTTGGTCCTGCAGCTCCTTGTATCATTCGCGTATCTTATATAAATATATATATAGCAATCAGTAGTGCATTTTCGAGTGGTTGTAGTCATCCAATAAATGTTCGCGGGAGCCGAAAAGTTGGCTCGAGCGCGGCACTCTCGAGTCGTCGAGCGGTGATAAAGACCATTGAGAAACTTCACAAAACCGGTATAGGCGCGTGTATAATCAAAAGACGGGCTGAAGACGAAGTTTTGTCGAGGTATACATCCGCCCACTCGGTGTTGAATATCATTATTGCATATGAGGTATTCCACGTGAATCCGGTGGAATTTTTGCCTGACACCCGCCAATTCGATTTATGTTTTTTCATCCGCTTCCATTGACTCTAAAAGACACCCTGATTTTTTTAAACATTGTTCGAAACAACCCTTAGTCAAACATTTTTTTTCGAAAAAAAACGCCCCGATTAAAAAGTCAGCAAAAGTTCCCAAAAATGCGTGATTATATGTAAACATGTCCAAGCCATCACCCGTAGTGGAAGTATGATTTTTTCTGTGATGAATACGACTTCAATTGAAATTAATACCAAAACTTTTGGGTTACAAATAAATAGTAAAAAAAATTCATTGTGGATATCAAAATATTTAAGTATCAGCCCGAAGTAAGCGGTTCTTGAATTTTTCGGATCTTTTTCAACGTTAATCCCCTAGGAAGTACAGAAAAAATCGTGTTCTCACTGCGAGTGATAGCATGAAAATTTTACATATAATCACGCAATTTTCGGAATTTTTTCAGACTTTTAAATCAGGGCGTTTTTTTACGGAATTTCTTTTTTTACTAAGGGTTTTTTTCGGAATTTCTTTTTTTTTTCATTAACGGTTGTTTCGAAGAATGTTAAAAAAAATCAGGGTATCTTTTAGATTGAATGGAATCAGATATAAAAAAATTAATCGAATTGGCGGGGGTCAGGGAAAAAGTCCACCGGATTCACGTGGAATACCTTATATACACAGCGAGGAGTGTATATAACGGAACTGCAATCATTCGAAGTTGTGTTCCGACGAAACGATGACGAAGTTACGAGTCATTGTCATTAGAAAATCAGCGAAATGGGGAAAGTCATCAATCGGGCCCACCCATCTAAAGTGCAAGAATTAACAAGTTCAAAGTGAAAAACAATAATTTTCCCGTCGTTTTTTGCAAAAATCCTCAAACTGTATAACTACCTATTATGACAACAGAAACCAAGTAACCTACCATATTATTAAGGGGATAAAGGGGAACAAAGCATAGAATGATTAGAATGGGGAAACACATAGAATGATTTTCAATATTTTTTTTCAAAAGGAAAAAATTCTCCACCGTTTTTGAGACTCGGGATATGTTTTATTACTACTTATGGCTGTTACATGGTATTTAAAAAAAATATTAACCTTTAAAAATGGCGGTGGTACAGCACGGCCTCCTAAACTGCATTTTTAAAACTGGCATGTTGCTCCCAGGTCTTCCGTTTCATCTTCGTTTGAAATAATCCAACGCGTATGGCACAGCAAGTTTGCCATGCAAGTTGTGTTGCGAGTATCCCAAATCCCTCGCCATATGATTCATCCCTCTTGCACGTTTCCATTGGTCCCTCTGTAAAAAATGAACTGGGGATTGCCAGACGACTGACGCTCGGTAGAATCGGATCATTCTGCCGGTTCCGCCTGAGCAGCTCGAGATGTTCGTGACTCGAGCATGTCAGGTGGCCAACAAAGTGTGCTACATCGACAGACCAGAGTAGTAGACACACGAGACGCCCGGATATTGGGTGAGCAATAAAGACTAATAATTACGAACGGAAGTATAATTAGACGTAGTCAGCTTAGCGAATCGTTTGGGGCTGGAATCTAAACGAATTATTATGACGACCGCAGAAGGCGTGCGGATATTACACCATACTTCCTCACACCGGCTGAATTGCTCTGTGACTATACGCGTGACGAGGATAAAATGGACCACCGTTGGGCAGTGCCGACTGTGGATACGATCAACCATTCCCAAACTTTGATGTTTGGACACTAAAAAGATTCTTACTCTTTGTTTATTACAAAACTTTTCAAGTTTTATTACCAAAACTCTGTGACGCGAATGCGTTTTTTCTTCTTCTTCGATATATTATCTTTTACGAGCTTATGCGGGAAATTAACATAGACTTTTGATTCACTTGGCGGAATTTCTTCTGGAATTGTATTATTCGAAAAGACTCGACGCTCTCATATTGGATGAGGTTCGCCTAGAGCGTATATAGGGTGTCTCGAAAGATCTGACATTTTAATTTATTAATAAAACGTATTATTTGTTTGAAATGTACGAATATTTTACTTCAATGTAAGGTACAAACATGGACGTTATGTGTGGAACACAATATTCAAAAAATTGCCGCCTTGGCCCTGTTTGCAAACGTTCGCTCTTTAGGGGAATTTTTCAATGCCATTTTGGCATAATTGCGTACTAATCTCACTAATGGACCCCCCAATTGCTTCCTCGAGCTCCGGAATGGTCTGTGGATCATTGGCACACACTTTTCCTTTCAGAAAAACTCAAAGAAAGAAGTCCAATGACGTCAAATCTTGTTGAACTACTATGTCTTCCAAGTCCACGCCGATTATGCCATTTATCGGACATTGTGCTTCACACATAACCTCCATATTTCTACCTTATATTAAAACAAAAATATGCGCACTTTTGAAATAAAGAATATATTTTATTAATGAACTTAAATGTAACCATTAAACTTCGTCTGCAATAACTGCAGTGTGGCAGTTATTGCAGACGACACCTTGTTGAAAGAATATGTCTTCCAAGTCCACGCCGTTTACGCCATTCATCGAACATTGTGCTCCAAACATAACCTCCACGTTTCTACCTTATATTAAAACCTTATATTCGTACTTTTAAACTAAGGAATCCGTTTTATTGATAAATTTAAATGTGACCATGACACTTTGTCTGCAATAACCTGCAGGTTGCGCAATCTTGTTGAAAGAATATGTCTTCCAAGTCCACGCCGTTTATGCCATTCATTGAGCATTGTGCTCCATACATAACCTCCATGTATGTACCTTACACTAAAATAAAAATATTCGTACTTTTCGAATAAAAAATACGTTTGATTAATAAATTTCAACGTCAGGTAATTTTGAGCCACCCTTTATTTCCTTACCCTACCAAAGGTTCATTTTGCCCTGCGCTTTTCAGGCTCGCACACACCAGTGCACTTGGGCTCGCTTTGCCTACCTGTACGCATGCTCCGCCGGTTATTTCTCGCACACCAAGTACACCAACCGGCCTCGTCGGGGCAAAGAGATTCCCGCGAGAAAGCAAATGAACCATTCGTAATTATACGAGGAGGCTGGTGCGCGCTAGGGTATGCAACGCGGACGCACACACAAGGTGAGAAGCGCCTGCATTGCATACGCGCGAGCCGCGAATATACGAGCAAATATATATTACGAGAGCAAAGATTGTATGCAACATCATATCCTTATCCGCAATCTAAATCTTAGTTACGACTTGCCGGAATAGTTGTGAGGCCCCCGTGCGCGCGGTCTCCCAGCGGATAATTACAATTACTGTAATAACGTATCGCACTTCTTTGATAACTGTTGTTGTAATAAGACACACACGCACGTGCATGTGCATGGGCTCGGTGGTTTTTACTTATGTGCTTTTGCGGAGCAATGCGTAGAGCGAAATTACGTATGGACGTGGCGAGAGGGAACATTATTGTTGAAGCTTAAATGAGCTTGTTTCACGGCCCTTGGCGCTTCCACCTTCGGAGCTGTAACATGATGGACGTGACGCGAAATTGATAAATTAATTAGTCGCCGCAGTCAATAAAGTGATTGGTATCGATAATGAAACGTGCTTGCATTTTGCTGTATACTCGCTGCATGAATTCTATTTAAGGATGTTGAGTCCCAAATCGCAAATGATGATAAAATTCTGAAAATATGGTATGTTTTTGTATGAAGTATTTCAGAGGTCGTGTAAAAATTTCACGACAATTAGGAAGCTCGTTATTGAACAATTAACATTCAAAAATTAAATGTTGTTTTATGGAAACTGATGTAACTTTGCAATAAGTTTTTTTTTTGACCTCTCAATTTTATAATATCTACAATATACTGAAAGCAACGGAAACAAAACGAAGTTTTTTGATAAATTTTTTTTATTTCTTTTAAAAATGGTTCTTAACAAAATGTTAATTTTTTAATAACGAGCTTCCTAATCGTCGTGAAATTTTAACACGTCCTCTTAAATACTTCATACAAAAACATACCAAATTTTCAGAATTTTCTTATTATTTTTTATTTCCACCCTTGAGGAGGTTGAAGTAATGATGATAGAATTCTGAAAATTTGGTATGTTTTTACATGAAGTATTCAGGAGGTCGTGTAAAAATTTCATGACGATTAAGAAGCTATTTATTGAACAATTAACATTAACATGTTTCATAGGGACTCAACATCCTTAAATGAGGAAGAAATTAGAAGTAGTACGAGCACGTAATTGACTATTAGATGATTGCTAAAGTTTTTTTTTACATGCTACGGTTAATGCACACATGCGTGCTTCAGAAAAATCAAGAGACGATATCGGTTATTGAGGCTAAATAAACAAATCCACCGTCGAAAAAATTAGGGTGGTTTCTTGGGGAAAAGGCTTCGTGACCGTTCTCATATTCAGTTCTGTTCGTACTTTGTAATTACCAGGTGTAGAAGTATGAAACCGGAATTTCCCTATAGATGGTGCTAGCCATCAGTTTAGGGACCGTAAGACCGCTTCTGCAGCGCCATCATTTTCCTCTAACAGCTCACGAAGATTTTCAACACACAACAACCCAAGTTCCATACACCTATATATTTTATATTTTTTTATAACCTTAGGTATATTTTTCTATAACCTTAAACATGTCGAGTTTTGTGCCTACGAACTACGATTTGCGGACAGCATTGGTTTTCTGTTATCATTTGAAGAAAACAGCTGCAGAATCGCATCGAATGCTTGTCGAAGCTTACGGTGAACATGCTCTTGGCAAAACACAGTGTTTCAAGTAGTTCAAAAAATTCAAAAGTGGTGATTTTGACGTGAGAAACGAAGAGCGTGGGAAACCACCGAAAAAGTTCGCAGACAACGAACTGCAAGCCTTATTGGATGAAGATGATAATCAAAGTCAACAAGAACTCGCGGATCAATTGAATGTGACGCAGACAGCCGTCTCCATTCATTTTTATCATTTTCAAACGACAAACGTGTAATTTTTACAAAAAAATTCCGGCTTCATACTTCTACACCTGATAAATTGATATAGGGACTACTGATTTATCAGCCATGCTGAGTCGTTACGTGAGAGCTCCAGCCCTAAATGGCAGAGTGGAATTCGGAAGATTTCTTCGAGAACAAATAATTCGCGTATTTATGGACGATCGTGAAATTCCGCCAGTCGATTGATGTGAGTGTAAATTTATCCTGCCTGTATATTGGATCGATTGTCGAGTCTAGAATCAAGCGATCGTAGACTGAGATAAATTTAAGGTGTTTTCAACCATATTTTATATTTCCTCAAGGGGACATCAATATCTTATAGCCATAATTTCTGCCAAAAGCATATTACGGCTTGTTGATATTTTAGCAGTTGCGTAAGTTATGCACCACAGCTACTAATCTTACAAGCATGCATTGATTATTCAATGTTGTATAATATAGTAGAATTTATAAAATGGGTATTCCCTGACGCTCCGAAAGATCTGCTCCCCAAGATTGTAACAGCGAACACGACTAAAAAATATATACATTGATTAAAAATGTTGCTTTCGATTTGATAAGATATGATATTATAAGATACGACCTGCTACCTGAGTATTTGGTGTGTCATTCGATTACTTTTTATTCACTGCACGCGTGTTGGTTCAAGGCATCAATGCCCATCTACTAAATGCATAGAATATTTCGTAAATCCATTAAATGCTCAGCCCCACGTAGCTAAAATGCGATAGAAATGATTTCAGAATCAGAACACAAAGTACTATCACATCCACCATACTCACCGAATTTAGCCCCGTCGGATTATCATTTATTTCCGGCTTCGAAAAACTTTTTACGTGATAAACAATTTGATAATCGAACGGATCTTCAAAATACCCTTGAAGAGTTTTTCAATTCCAGACCTAAGGATTTCTGGACAGCTGGCATTCAACATTTTCTAGAGCGTTGGACACGAGTTGTAGATGAAGAGGGAGACTATATTATAAATTAATCTTATGTTAATAAAATGTTACGATTATTTAGAAAAAGTGTCGCTTGGGTCGCAGCACATTTTCACCAACCTAATATATTGTGAAGCCTTCTACAATAGGTAATCATTATTTCGGGGATAACAAACAGTCAACACGCCACCAAAACCGAAAGTCGAGGTATACTTTTCACTCGTAGTTGTCTTGATTATATTATGTGTATTTAGGTATATTAGGTATATTGGGTATCAATAAACTATAGTGAATTTTACTATACTCTTACTTACTATACCCATACCCTTACTTACCCTTACCCTTACCCTTACTTACTATATTCTTACTTATTACTATACCCATTTACTTGTAAATCTAAAATATTCTTATATCAACCCTCAATCCGTGAAGGTATTTGAGGCACCTTAATCCCGTGAACCTGGGTCGTTTTTGTTTTTGCACTACCAAACCAACAATTGTCAACGAAAAAAATCTGAAAAAATTCATGATCGATCTTCAGGCCGTACTTCTCAAAGAAAAATAAAGTTTTCTTTTTCTTTTTTACTTTTAATATATTTTTTTTCCATTGAATATTAAGCAGCCTGCGGAGAAAATGATTTTGGGTAGTACGAAAACGACCCAGGTTCACGGACTGAGAGTTAAATCTCAATGATGAGTATAGTAAATATCTTAAGTATTTATTATACCCATTTACTTTTTTGTGAACACCATAGACTTTTTTCTCAGTGTACGCACACGTAAAATTATAATTCTACTATGATATTGTCGGTATTGAAGAAAGGTGTTACACTGAAACTGTCCTTCGTTCAGCTGCTGTGCACGTGCTACCTTGACCAAAGCCAATGTCTGATATTGTCACATATATCATATCATGGGGCTCGGCTCTTGTTTAATTACATTCAGAGGCAAAGATTCTTCGCGGCTCCGTAGCGTTTGGTACAATAATCCCTTGCGAAGGATCTCACGCGCGTATTTCGCGCACTCGTGCAGTACGCGACTGTTCGTACTGCGCGTATGTGTGATTATAGTATAGTGTGTATGCGGCATTCTGAACGCTCGGCTGGTCAGGCTGACTGGATGCTGAGCCACGCTCGACGCACTCGACGGATCGGACCGCGATGTGCGCACGATCTCGGACGAATATACATGTGTCGGCGCAATTAGGCTTCGCCGTAAATCTTTGAACGTCGCGGTGGCGTATCATTTTGTCTCGTGAGAGATTAGGCATCGCGCTCTCCCCGTTCCCATACACGCATAACCTCATTTTACCCACGTGTATTAATCGTTCGTATATGTGTCATATCCACATATCTATACGGGCACACGTCTGCGCGCTCGTCGTCGCTCGCGTGAATTCCTATAACGTTCGCTGTTCCATTGTCGCGGAGAACAGTTACGTTTGATGACGCGCCGTACCGCGAGCCGAGGTTCTCAAAATCTCTGTGAATCCCGAATATTTGTTACGAGCGCTTACCAAAACTGATATTATGGCCTGTGGATCGACGAATGTTGACATCCAAGTGCCATTCTCAAGGCGTTATATCTGACTAGAAGATATTACACCAAGTGCAACTATTTCATGGCATTGAACATGTAATCAGGCGCTTCGCGTAATAAAGAAGCAGGCACGTGTGAGTAATTCGAGTTGGTTTTTATTATTTTTCAAAGAATATTGATCCATTGAGGTATACAGGGTGTTAGGAAGCTCGATCTAACGTATCTAACCTAGGTTAGCTTCGTCCAAAGTCTAAGGACTTCGAGTTGTCATGGTAAGTATGATTTTTGGAAAATTTCCCAAAGCTAGGAAATAACTCGTTTACCTTTCATGTTAATGCTATTTTTTTTCAAATAGCGTTACCATAAAAGGTATTTTGATTTTTTGACAAGTTTTTAATTATTCAACACGTTTCATTTGGTTAGTTGTGTGTATATAGATGTCTGTATTGGTGTTTATCGATTGAATGCACATTAAGCTAAGACGCAAATAAGTTTTTACTCGCCAATTATTGTCTGTTTGAACATTATTAACGAGCTAGTTTCTAATTTCGGGAAGTTTTCCAAAAATCGAACTTACTATGATAACTCGAAATCCTTAGACTTTGGACTGAGGTAACCTAGACTAGATATGTTCCTAATGAACGCTAGATCTAGATATGTTCTTAATGGCGGGGTAAAGTATTTAATTTTTTTTTCATTTTTTTTTAAATTTTTAAATGAATGCATAATATATCAAGAATATTGTGTTAAAATTTCAAGTCGATCGGAGGAAAATTGACGAAGTTATGAGTATTTGAGCGTCTATTGCTCCATGCCGGGTTTTATACCTGGGCGGCAGCTGCGCGGTGCGCTATTGTATTTTTCGACCCCGAATAAATTTCTTGATAAACGGGCCTGTTCCGGTCCCGTTATGGATATTCGAGGCATGGTGTGTATTAGTATACACATTAGTCTGTACATCAGTTGACCGCTGTATGCCGTGCTGAGCAGTAGCAAGTCACACTAACAGTTTGAGTCCGTCTTCGTTCGTGTTCGTACCTCGAAAAATGCCTCGAAAAATAAGCAGACAAGATCGCGAGAGAGACTATTGCTACTGTAGTCAAATGTGTGAAGTGTGATGGAAAAGTTATATTCCAAACATGCAAAAAAGAAGGTCTTGGTTGCAAAATCGTAGACAAACGCAAAAAGATGCTCTCGATAATCTTGATGGAAGCCTTTTGCTCTACGGACCTGGCATCGACGACTTTGAGTGAGTATAAGAAAATTATCGAGTTTTATTTTGAATTTCTAAAAATTCAAAGATAATTGAAAAATCTGAAAAATTCATACGTATTCAGAAAAATGAACGAATCACGAAAAAAAATTGAGTTGCGGGGAAATTTGTTGACTAATTTTTTTTTTTCATCATTTTGTTAATAACATTTTGGAATTATTATTATGCAAAATTAATCTTTTGAGTACCTTTAATATGCATGAATTTTCTCAGATTTTTATGCAATCGAGAAGTGATTTCAAACTTATGTGCACTGAGCGCTAAGCGACCAAACTCTTCTGCGTTTTTCCAACCGTTTTTCTGAGACTTGTCATATTTGAAGTTCGTGTGCACGATACCTCAAAATCTACTGGACCAATCGCTTTGAAATTTTGCACAGTACTTCTTCACATAATTCACCAGGTATTGTCGAGAGCTTTTTTGTTTTTTTTTAAATAATTACTAATTTTTCAACAACAAATTAGCCGATTTTTTTTAGCGAAAATCGGGTTTTTGGCTCCCAAGTGCTACGAAAAATCGAAAAAAAAAAAAATCCTCCCGTCATTACCTCGAGAAACATCTCCTTTAACAAATGCATTTTAATTTTTTTGTTTCAGATGATTCTGTTGCGCGTTATGGTGCACACCGCAAAGCAACTTTTTTTCGAGGCGCCTCCGGGGTTTAATTTTCACTCGCTCAATTTTGAATATTTTGCAATGCAAGTTTAAGAGAATGTTGTTCAAATGTTACTTTATTATATGTAAATTTTTCAATAAACGAACACTATTCGTTACGCCAAAAAAAAATCTTAAATAAGATTGCGCCAAAAAAAAATCTTAAATTAAAAACATGCCTTTTTTTTCGCCGAATTAACTTTACCCCGCCCTCAACGAACGTTCCTAACGGACGAATGCATAATGCAGACCGTTTTCATATGATTGACTTCAAATTTTAACTGGCGTTTCTTACATAGATTCTCTAAAGAAGTACACGATTTTACGATTCATCAGCGATTCGCGTTTTTACAAATAAATGAAGGACGATTTTTCAGCGAAATAATATATTATATATTCAGAATGATGCCATTTTGCGAAAAAAACCTATTTTTTAAATAATCGTGTGTATTTCTGTAAAAAAAAGGTAATGCAAACGACGAATTTTTTTCTCATAGGTGTTGATCCTTAAAGAAGGTGCAATGTGAAACACTCAAAGGTCGTTGACGATCGGACTTTTTAGAAATCGATATTCATTTTTGGATAGTTACGTAAAAATGGCGACATTTTTTTCATAGACTTGCTGTGCTCGAGATTCAACTCAATATATGTACCATTGTGTTAAAAAAATGCGTTTCTTTTTCACCAGCCGTTTCCCAGAAAAAATATTCGTAACTTGGCCATTTTCAGGGTCTTTAGTTAAATGTAGCCCCTTCATTAGCCACAAGGATATCCCCTAACCGATGATCTACTTATGAAATAAATTTGTCGCCGATCCGTCTTGAATGATTAATCTTGATGATGTCAACTTTTCATTACCATCCTTAAAGAGGACATAGAAAGATAATACTTTTTTCATGCCCTTTGCCCCTCTCAAGGCGTCTAGACACCTTGGCCGATCGAAAAATGGGTATATTAAAAAATAAAAAATAAACTCGAAAGTATGGGCCGGAATATTTTTATTTTTTTACACAACGTGAGAAAGGGCTTTAAGAATAACGTTAATAAATTTCCGTTCAAAATATTAAAAAATGGCGCTGTTATGCACATTGCCGCGGAGGCCCTCCGCACGATGCGCGCGTCCGTTGTTCCAGCTGTTACCCGGTCATGTCACATCTGAAGAAAAAAAAAATCAGCTCATTCGTGAGGAGTGTCGCTAAAATGTAGCGTAGCGGTTTTTTTTGACCATTAAAAAATTATGGTGAGCCGAAGAAAAAAATTTGTCGTTTTCACCGAAATTTTTCGAGCAAAAACAATAATAAAATAAAATTTAATCACGTTATCGCAAAAATCCTACATGACATTTTGGATAATGTATCTAAAAGTATTGTGTAAAAATTTGAAAGCAATCGGACCGATAGTTTACGATATTTCGATAGTACCAGTTAAAAAAATGTAGATTCGAGGTAATCGCAAAAGAAAGTAAATGTGCGGTTATTCAGCTGACATGACGGTGCGGTTTTATGCGAGTCTTACCTTCAATCAGCGATTCCTGGGCCATAGACGTCTCCTTCGGAAGCTGAGGTCCTCAGAAATAGGTCGAATGGCATCTTGAACAATTTGAGGTAGTGCATTCTAGTTAGTTTGAGTTATAAACACGGATCGAACCGCACGGTCGACCGCCCGCAACGGTTCAACCTTCCTGCCGAAAAATAATTGTAACTTGGTCAATTTTGCGTTTTCAATACGTACTATGGCTTAAACTGTTTTTACCAGTTCAGGGTTTATTAAAAAATGAAAAAAAAAATTACATGATGGCCAGATGCCTTAGGCGAGTATCGCTAGTTCTTTCCACGTGCTGAAAATAAAAATGGCGCGTCATCGACACTACACAAGGATACAGTACGGGCCCTGAGGTCCGTTCGCTCGCTCGGTCGACTGCCGTCCAACTTCCTAATCTTTTGGTTACGGCTGCTGTGCGTGGTCGGGCGGGGCGCCAGCGTACGTATCCTTCCCCGAGCTCGAGGAGCAACTTTCGAGACGCGGTCAGAGCAGAAGACGTCGAGACGAAGTATCGGTTACAAACTCTCCTTATCAAGTGGATGAGGTAAGGCAAGGAAAGACGTGGGGTGGAGGGAGGCACTAGCAGGAGGCATGAAACCCGGCGCGCCCTTGCAGCCTCGTAAAAGGATATGAGCCGAGCAGGCTGGAATGCCAAGTATACTATAAGGAGCCTAGGTAAAACTGTGTACGTACATTTTGTGGCCCGTATAGGCGCGCAAGCTGCAAAGCCTTACAATATCTGTAGAGCAAGAAACAGCGGAGAAAAAAGTCTTCGGAGTCGACTTCTGCGGTGAATACGTTTTTTTTTACTTTTCCTCGTAAGAAGAAAAAATAACTCTCAGCACGAAGGAGGTCAGGCATACGTAGCAAAAAACGCTTGGGGATACGAAACTCATTTGGAAAGTTCGAGCGGACTGCGCGTCCGATAAGACGCAGAAGACATCCGGGACGATTATTCTTCTCCATACTGTACGCTCTGTACACATCAGCGATAAAAATATATACCTTTTTTTATTCTGCAATTTAATTGATTTACACCTTTTGACATTTTTCTCGAGCCGCGCTATCGCAGGTATTTATATCCGATGGGCGGATTATCGTGACTGAACGATCGGTGATGAAGTCAGGAAGCAGCCGAGACGAAAGTGTACACGTGCGTTTGGCCTAAAGGGCAATGCGTATTATCGCGAGCAATAACGATAAGCTCGAGCAAATAAACCGATCTCGATTTCTCATGCGCACTGGCAAATGATTCAGCGCGGATTGCGGAGCGTCGTTGCGTTTTGTGGTGGCACGCAGAGATACGAGATAAGCGTTGCACATGCCTGTCTGCATAACTGTTGATGCTCACGGTCACAACGACAGGCAGGGGGAAAAAGATCGGCAAGCAAGGGGGAAGGGGGAGGGGGGGGGGAAAGAGAATGAGAGAGAAAGGAGTCTCCTGAAATTCCGAGTGGACTCTCGTACACTGCAACGACCATCCACGAGCTACGATTGAGGCAGAGAGCCCGGAGGCTGTGATTTCTGTGAGAGCAGAAATGTGCACGCACGTAGGGAGCGATACGGGAAGAGATATGAAAAAGCGCAGATATACAGTGAGCGAAACCACGATGGGAAAGAAGAATTTCAAGCTCATAGGTGAGTACGTAATACACGAGTGTGTATAACGGACGATCCTGAGCCCCTAGACGCCTATTAGAAGCAATTATCCGTTCGCTACCGTAAGACACAGGTTTGCACAAGGAAACGTCGCAAGGTCTGTCTCTCTTTTCGCGTTGAGCGCTCACCTGAATCATTCGAGGTTGGCCGCGAGCACGACAATGATATGGACACCTCGCTAACCCGATCGGCAACTTCGAGCGGCCATGGATCGAATTAGGAAAAACTAGTTTTGCCCGTATGAGTTGTACGTCCTATGTGTCACTGGTACAACCTGTAGAGATGCAGCGATAGGATTCTCTGGCGAGAAAGGTCAACGTCACTCCTTCAGACATGCGTGCAGAGCGAAGTTGCAACGCGGAACGAGAAATCAAGGAGCCGCGATTGGGCGACGACACTTTTTTTTGGCCAAAGTGCGAAAAAGTTTTGGATTTGATATTTTGTGTTTTTTTAAATCCACGTCGATGTATTTTTATCCTCTGAATGTGAATACAGGATTAATTTTTCGCGAAAAACTAAAGTTTAATAAAAAGATAGTCAAAAGTGGGGAAAATGAGGTTTGTGGCGTTTAGCCGGAGTAATTTTGAGCGTTCGGCGAAAGCTCATTGATATTCGTAATCGGTAGGGGATTGCCCATCGGATTGATTCTTGAAAACGTTTGTAAGTCGTAGGAAAAAATGTTCGGCTCGCTTGGCGAGTTTTCCCAAAATCGTCAAAATTCGAAAATTTCGAACGGCCGTACCGCCGGTCCTATTTCAGTGGCATGGACTTATTGGAAAGGAAGGGTTGAAAAGATTCTGGTGAACTCAGAGAATGCAGCTGGTTTTATCGCGATATCTCGATTGGTTTTCTCGAAAAGTCTACCATATGTTCCATCAAAATCGAAGGTGACGACCAAAGTGATGTTCGTCCATAGATTTGAGTTAGAGAGTTCAAAGCTCCCAAGAACTTTCCACGTACCTAACGCTATTGTTTGAAGGGCTGAACATGGACATTTTTTATCCTCACACGCTAACATTAAGATTTTTAGGAATAGTAAGAAAACAATGAACACCTGGCCGATTATTCGCGACACATAAAAAAATGCGCGAAAACACGATGTAACACTATACAAACTATCATCAACTTCTGTCCCATCAAGCACCAACGTTGAACTCCTTTAGGCGTTACCCCCACTTGTAGGGCAAAAAAGGCTTTTTCATTAATTTTTTTAAAGAAAACTACAAAACTTTTTTAATCGATCAATATACCATCTTAAAGAACACATCTTGAAGAACTTTTAGTAATTTTTTTATTGAAAAATATTACATTGTTTAGTGGCAAATGGCGGTCAATGAAATAATGTTTTTATATACACGGTTTGCGGTGACCAACATTGCGGCGAAGTGGATCATCTGAAAAAAAAAAATGCGGATGGATTTAGTTAAATATAAGTATAAACTAGTCTTTAATCGAAGGATTTTGAAAAATATTCATTTTTCAAAAAATGGCGGACAGTCAAAGTTAATGGTTCGATTTTAACGAAAAAAACGGCCGTTTTTTGGCTATAAAACGGCCATTTTTTTTCGAAAAAAAAAAACGAACGATTAAAGACTACATTTTTAAGTATTGAATAAACCTGCAAAATTTCAAGAAGATCGGTTCATTAGTGTTCGAGTAATCTTGGTCACCGACTTCAGAAATGCCATTTTGAGAAAAACGCGTTTAAGGATGTTGAGTCCCAAATCACAGATGATAATAAAATTCTGAAAATTTGCTACGTTTTTGTATGAAGAATTTCAGAGGTCGTGTAAAAATTTCACGCCAATTAGGAAGTTCGTTATTGAACAATTAACATTTACAAATTAAATGCTGTCTTATGGAAACTGATGTAACTGTGCAATAAGTTTTTTTTTGACCTCTCAAATTTGTAATATCTACAATATACTGAAAGCAACGGAAACAAAACGATGTTTATTGATAATTTTTTTTTTATTTCTTTTAAAAATTTTTCTTAACAAAATGTTAATTTTTTAATAACGAGCTTCCTAATTGTCGTGAAATTTTAACACGACCTCTTAAATACTTCATACAAAAACATACCAAATATTCAGAATTTTCTTATCATTTTTTTTTCAACCCTTAAGGAGGTTGAAGGAATGATGATAGAATTCTGAAAATTTGGTATGTTTTTACATGAAGTATGCAGGAGGTTGTGTAAAAATTTCATGACGATTAAGAAGCTATTTATTGAACAATTAACATTAACATGTTTCATAGGGACTCAACATCCTTAAAGTTTCAATTTCAGTTTACACGAAGAACGGATTCTTCTATTTCAACGCTCATATCTCAGTCAATTTTGTTCGGATCGACTTGAAATTTTCAGGACATATTTTCAGATAATTATACTTCAAAAAAATGCTATAAAAAATCGATTTTTTCAAAATCGCAAGTGGGGGTAACCCCTTTATCCATCAGTATGTCCTCCGCAATCCTAGCATCATATTTTCATTATCATCATCATATTTTCATTTTATCATTTTATCATTATCAGCATCATATTTTCATTATCATATTTCCTAGTAGGGTTTATGCATAATAGAAGAAAACTTGAGTGCACGTACCTGCAACATACAAAAATGATCCAGGGAACAATCCAGGCGATAAAGTTCTTGATATTGAAGGATTACAGGATTCTGCGATACGCTGCACGGTGAAGCGAGTGACGATGCTTCATATGCGAGTGATAGCATATGACGACACGCTTATTTTCTTTACTTTTTTTGTGAATGTAAAATTTTTTATCTGCAATAAACGGAGAAACGATGCGAGAGTTCGTCGACTGGGAAGAGGCATAAAATATCGTCGAGTAAAAATCAGTTGTCGGGAGTGGAGGAGCCTCGGCGAGTACGTGCGGCGTCAGGACTCTCTCTCTCTCTCTCCCTCTCTCTCTCTCTCTCTCTCTCTCTCTCTCTCTCTCTCTCTCTCTCTCTCTCTCTCTCTCTCTCTCTCTCTCCCGCTCTCCCGCTCTCCCACTCTCCCGCTCTCCCGCTCTCCCGCTCTCCCGCTCTCCCGCTCTCCCGCTCTCCGGCTCTCCCGCTCTCCCGCTCTCCCGCTCTCCCGCTCTCCCGCTCTCCCGCTCTCCCGCTCTCCCGCGCGCTCTCTCTCTCTCTAACATTGTTTTTGGCAGCAAGTAAATAATTTGTCGTTATTTACGTAAAAATGATACTTTTTACATTTTCGTAAAATAAATTAAAATAGTCATATTGACAGTTGCTACGTTTCGATTGAAAGATTCCTCTATATACATTATTGCTGGCACATTACTTCCGGCTGTGAACGTTTTTTGTAATTTTCATTTTTTACGTTTTAATGGCGACATTTCGCGACCTTCGTATCGATTGTTACGGATTAATAAAATGTCTATGGAATACCGCCTCAAAATTAAAAAGTATTGCTTCGAAACAAGTTTCACTTCGAACACGGGTGGAAGTGTTGAAATTATTTTAAAGGCTCGCTTGGCCGATGCCATTGCGGTCCTATCTTTAGAAACGTTGCAGCGATATGGAAAAAATCAGGAACGGTAGGATTCAATTCTGCATGGTAAACTTTCAAGTCTTCTGGTATGCATGTTCTTCCGTTTCTTACAAAATCTTGGAGATTTAAATCATGAGATTGTTCAGACCATGAAGTCCCATTGAGCGGCATATGCGAGCAGCGAAGAAAACTTTAATTCGGTGACTCTGGAGTGTAGAATAGTGGTGAATGTGCACCAGTTCCGTCGATCTTTCTTCGCATTTGTTTGAATCTATATTCCAGTACTGGCGGGCTAAATTGTCTTGGCTTTTGGATGTGTGTGTAAAGGCGAGAGAGAGCGAGGGATCGAGGAAGGTTTCGGGAAACTGAGGCAGAAAGAGAGCAGAAAAGAAGGAGAGGGAGAGAGAGAGAGTGTGTGTGAGAGATAGAGTGCAGAGATTGAATTCGTACATCGAGAGAACAGAAAGGGCAAAGTTTCCGAATGAGTTTGCCGCTGCGAAGACTTCATAATTGAAAAACCATTAACTCTATTCAAACCCTGAAAGTTCGCGTATAGCCATGCGACACATTTCCCGTTTTCTTCAGTGCAAGATTCCCCCCCCCCCCTCTCTCTTTCTCCGTCTTCCGCCTCCTGCAGTCCCAAAGTGAATGAATATTAAATCTCTGGCTGCGGAACGTCTTTGAATTGTCCCGCGTGGTAAACAAAAAGTACATATCCGATTAGGACTAAGGAAAAGCGATAAACTATTTGGTGATTAAGATGTATACAGGTGTAACAACAGCAACACAATATTGAATCTACACACGATAAAGACATCGAAAATTATCGTTAAAAAACTCTCCTGTATGAATCCAAGACCATTACGTTATTTTTTTCGCGTTATATTATACTCAAACTATTCCGAATTTGTCGATTGTTCAGTTGTCAAGAGCCTGGGCTGGGACAAGAAATGGGCGGAGGAATGATGGAGGCGAGATGGGGATAAGTCGCTGTTCATTGCACGGTCCACGCAGTTCTCATTATCTCAGACCATTTTAATCTTCATCCCTCTCTACCGCGGTCCCGCGGACGGGTAGTGCACCAGACTTTCGTATAGAGCAGAAGCAAAAGTGGAATGAGAAATGGAAAGAGGTTACGGCTGAAGGGAGAGAGACAGAGAGAGAGAGAGAAAAGGAACAGGACGAATTGGAGTGGGTGGGAATATGCGCGAATGGAAAAAAGTGCGACTTGAAATACTGCAAAACTCGCATCGTCGCAAGCGAAAGGAACGAAACGGAAGAATAGATCATTTGTTCGTTGGTTCTGTACATCAGTAGTTCACCTGGGTACGTGGGCAGCAGTTACAGCAGCTTTGAGCTACCACAACTCTGGCAATTATCAAGCCGGTGACCATTTTCTACGCACCCCATAATTGTCTTCAATTAGTCTACAATCCTATCTGACGAAAAGTAGGGTCGCTTTCAAACAACTTGGAGGTGGCCTTCCTTTGACCTTGATACCTTCACCGGCGCAGTTGGCAATGCTTTTTTTCACCCTCGAAAGCCTACAATCGTTGTTCGAACATTATTTCCATCAGGCGTACCGTTCTTGAGATATTCCACTATTTCGTTGGGAACCGGATACTCTGTGCATGGACACGTTTATAGTTTCGCCCTTTTCCGATTTATGGACAAAAGGGAGTAAGCTCACTCGTTATCGGAAGAGTGAAGATGTAGTGTGCATTTTCACAAGGATACCGGACGCCACGGAGGTTCTGCAGTTTTACGACCATAGCATGTAGGGATTGGAGGGCTGAAGGGATTTCTAATAAGACAGTGAAACATGCCTCTTCTCGAGGTAATAAAAGGCCAGCTCAGTCGAGGATCAAACCATCATCCTCTCTCTCTCTCTCGCTCTCCTTCTCTCCTTCTGCTCTCACTCCGCTTCGCTAGTTTTCTCTCATCGATTATCAGAATGCGTGCTGGTGCAACCAATATAAGGCGAAAAATCGGGCATCGGGTTGTATTCGAACGGGACGAATTGTGGGGCGAATTGTGTAAGGAGGGTGGGGGGCTAAGCTTTGTGTTGTACTATGGAAGCGATATTAGAGAAGGGTGGCGAGTGGAATGACCCGTCGATTAACGAGGTTCCAAGTCGGGCAAAATCCCTTCTATTACGCGTCAGAAGCAGAACGGAGCTGCTTCCCAAATGAAAATCAATAACGACAAAGGAAATTAAAGGGCTTCATCGACCTAGAGGCCTGAAAAAATGGCCAAATTCCGTTTTTTTCTGGGAAACGGTTGGTGAAAGAACGCATTTTTTAAAACACGATGGTACACATATTTAGAGCTTTAGAAAAAATCACCAAAAAACACAGGAAAAACAACAAAGACTGGCCGCCGGCAGACAGTGAAATTTTTTTTGCGACGTTTGACAGTGGACATTCTCCAACTTAAACGATCTGTCGGAAATCTCAAAATCCAACGGATTATTCAAGTTAACAATAAATACGAGAGGTTGACGGTAGTCGATTTTTGAAATCATTTTTCAAAACAACGTCGCGATGAATTGAAAATTGAACATACAAAATCTATGAACAAACTCGTCATTTTCACGAAACATTAAAATAACCGAGATCGATTTTAAAATTTTAAAGATCTCACTTAAAAAGTGAGATCGCCAACGATCGTTAAATAGTTCTCATCGTATCTCCTGTAAATTTGGAAACAATCCATCAAGTTGTTTCCGCGATAACATGTCCACCGACTTTGAAAACGGTGTTTCGAGAAAAAAGCGTTTAAACTTTGATGCATGATGCTATTTAATATCGCTCGTTCGACTGTTGAAAGCTGCAGCTCATTTAATGCTAGGAATATTTCGATGAAATTTTCAGGGAATATAGCTAAAAGGTGATACTGTCGAATGAATATATGTTTGGAAAATGCATTTTTTTGATCCACCTGAGTAGATGCAGTCCGTTGAGGAATCATCATAGTGTAACATTAAAAAAAATCGATTCTTTTTGCATTATCCGATAGTATAGACGGTTATAAACATGCACCTGGCATGACCGATTATTCGTAATAATATGGATAATGTATATGAAAATTCCGCGCCCAAAACTGTAAACGCGTTTTTCTCGAAATATCGTTTTTCAATACGGTGTACACTCTCGAAGCAAGAGTTTTCAAGCTACGCGTCTTAAATTTTGACTCAACATTCTTCACGCCATTCTTTATCTTGCTATGCAAGCTTTTTTTTTGTTGAAATCTTGATATATTTTTTAACGAGAAACTGTCGAAAAATAAGCTAAATTCGCGACATTTTTTCAAACCCCCACCATTTTGTCAATTATGATTTTAAAAACTCCATAGCAAGCAGCTTTGATACTAACTGTTAATACTCTTATAAATTTTGTTTCAGATAATGTTTACGGCCACAATCGTGTACACCGTAAGGACTCCTTTTTGTTCGAGCACATTTTGAACCCCTACCAAAAAATGTAAAAAAATAAAAATAAACTTTTATAAATATATTTTCTGTTCTTCATGAGTGCTTTAATTTGACATAAAAAAATTAGACTGATGAGGGCATTTCAACCATCGAAAAAAATTGCAAAAATCAGCTATTTTTCGACCCGTTACATCGTGATGATTCCTCAAGAAAATATGTCTTTGTCCGAAGAGAGATATGTCAAATGCAATAAACACTTTTTGATTAATAAAAATGCATTTTTGTTGCTATCATACGATAGCGCGATAGCATCGAGTCTTGAAAAAAATGGTAACGGAGCGATGACGCGTATGCCCTGGGGATCGATCACGAATATGCTTCGCGACTGCAGCAGAGCAATTTGCTCGTCTCTCGCCCGTGCGAACGAGCACTTCGACGGACTGCGGGCAAACAATTTTTGGTCAACGATCGTCGAAGTTCAATCGAGATAGCGGCGGATGAAGCAGCGAGTAGGGGAGTAGAGAAAGTCGAGGAAGGAGTCCACACACGCACACTCTCTTCCTCCCTCCGTTGCTCTCTTTCTCTAGGGTTTGCTTAGGCGAGAATCACCGAACTAGGAGCTTTTCGTAGCCAGGCATCGCCGCCGGTGAACCGGCTGTTTGAACTTGCAATAACGTGGAACGATCGGCAAACTGTGAGGCACTAGTTGTGCACCAAACGTCAATTAGTTCATCCGGGAGAAGGAGATGTTCATTCGGTCGTGTCGATCAACCGTTTATCCTGCATCTAGTCCCTCCGGCAAACTATTTCCATTCGGCCTCATATACTGCGAACATCGCATCATCAAGGAAGGAACACCTCGTGTCTATGTACATCTACAGCATCGACGCGAACTCTTCTACTACTCCATTTGTGAAGCAATTGTTCACTCGTCGCAGAAACAAAAACCCGAGGAATGCAACTGTGCTTAGGAGGCGTACATAAATTACGTAACGCAAAATTAATCAATTTCTACCCCCCCCCTATTCTGTTACGTAACGGGTGCTATGTCGTCAATAATTGAGTTTTTTCGAAGAAATAACTAATTATGAACGGATTGGGTTTGTACTCATTTTATGAAGTATATATTCATCTAGTTTTATACCAATTTTTATGAATTTTTGAAAAATTAACCCTGATTTGGCGACGAAAAAAAATTATTTCCATTGTCCCATCGTTATCTTTATGAAAAGTTGTCTGTAAATAAGAAGTCAACAATTTATCGATATCTATACAAATGTAGCTATCGTTATGCGTAGGCGTTTTTTTATTTTCATTTTTTTTTTACAAAATGCCGACAGCTTGGACGTTTTCTTCTATCTTCAAGGTCCTTTTTTGTACTCAAGCAATCTTTAAAAATAGTAATGATCAAAATTTAAAATATTGGCTGCGTACAACCTTAGTCACTGCGATTACAAAAATGTTTTTAAGAAATTGGAAATCGGTTGATACGTTTTTGAGTATTCGCTGCGACAAGGTCGAAAAAAGGAGTTTAAAGAAAATGGCGATCAAAGTTTTCTTTTCGGTGTTCTCGATATAAAGTTATGTTTTTTTTTCTAGAATATTGATGCTTACATTAAAGTATCAAGTCGTGGGCGATATGACGGTTTTTCATCTTCATTATATTTCTCAAAATAATAAGAGCTTGCACTTCATCTAGTCTGAACGGTGAGTTTTAAATAAAAAAACTTGAACATGCAGACATTTTGCTATTTCTGGCAGTTCTAAAATCGTGATGTACCGCAAATCTCACCCCCCCCTCCACGTACGTAGACCGTAACGACATGCTGGGTAATTTAGGTACGCTCCCTTATATGACAGTGGAGCCATTTGATTGTCGGAAAACAATTCGCAAGAGAGAGAGAGAGAGAGAGAGAGAGAGAGAGAGAGAGAGAGAGAGAGAGAAACTGTACTCGCCTGTATGTTTGGTGGAATAGAGATCATTGGTGTACAGTATAATAAGCTAGAGACGAATAAATGAAAAAAAGGCGACGAAAACTAGTTTAAAGCGAGTTTTGTGAGTCCTATATACCACCGACACCGCCGAGAGCGTGGCTCTAAATAAATCACGAGGAACGTGCAGCCTATTAGTGGAACAACCTGCTGTCTGCGTGGGTCTCAGGGGCACCAGAAGCACCAGCAACAGCAAAGAACCCACGAGCACAGTGCCACCATAGAAGCGTCGAACGAACGCGATTTCTCGTGGTATACATTCAAGCTGTATAGCTCTTAGAGCGTTATACTGGAACATTCCCCTACAACCTGACGTTAGACGTACATACACGTATATTGCTCGAGTATACGTATAAATATGTATGTATGCATATATAATAATATGTACATACGTCGACTCCACTGGTACACAACGAGCATAGACGCGAGTTCCATTTCTAAAGAGAAACAGCAAGAGCACTCATTTGCTACAGCTTTACACGTTTCAACGTTTCGTACGAACTACAGGTATGCAGTGGATCTTTTGCAACAATTCGAGGCACGAATTTCTTGCAGAGTGCAACTCTTCGCGTTGCCACGAGGAGAAAATTCTGTCTTCAAGGGTCTCGCCTTTCTGACTCGATTGCGTTTTCTCCAAGTTTCATCCAATACTCTCTTCGGGAGCAACGGTAGAAGCTGCTTCATTGTTGCACGACACAGTCTGGCACATCGACTGAATGGTGACATTTAAATGGCAGAACGAGTAGCGAGGCAATTCCTCACGATAGCGAGACGACAACGATGACAACGAGATATCAACGCTTATTGGCTATGTCGGGTTTGTCCTCCCGAGACTCAGATCGAAACAAATGGAGGATGCATATCGATGGTTCTGGAATTTTGATGGGGTGCAAATGTCGTTGTCAAATAGAGAGAAAGGTTGCTTTGGTAGGAAACCTAAACATTGCTACTCTGCAGTTTTTATTCGCGTACGGGGATTCCTTTGTGAGGATCGCGGTTTCCAAAATTGACCTCCTTGTCGAGGAAGCTTTGCGAGCGAAGTAAAACGAGGAGGAAGCATAGCAGAAGTTTCTTGTTTACACAATTCCTTTTCCCAATGTCAGTTTTTATGTTCCTGAATTGGAGTGTGTGGAATTAAAAAAAGTTACTCTGCAGAAAGAGAGTTCTAAGGATTCTTGCTCCTTAAAAATCTCAATTTTTTTTACGGATTTAAAAAAAAAATCGATGTGAATCGGTCCTGCATAATACTCCATTCCTGTATAAAAATTAATCCCGATACCCTGATCTCTATCATCGTTATTGCTTGGAAGCCATATTTAAAAATGCAAAACGCAAAACTTGATCTGCAATATTTTGTACAAAACTCTATTTTCGTAGAAAAATTGAACCAGATATCCTCAAAAATTAGAAAAGTACAGCGCGAAAAATAGATTTTTCTGAAAACTCCCTTCAAATCTGAAGTGTATCAACGATTTTTTCAAAATTTATTTGGAACCTACGTCTTGTGATACTCTCGTGGTGTGCAAAAATACCGCCCAAGTATCCGCTTGAACAGAAAAATTGATTCACACACATACAAGCGGAGGACACCAATCGCGATGCACCGATTTCGCCCGACATTCATGGGTAGAAGGACGTGGATACCCACTTAATGTTCCTAAAATATTTCGCCAGAGTGGGCCATAGGAAAGAATAAAACGCTCTCCAAAGATTCCCGAGTAGAGCTTGAGGGACATTGTTTTCAACCATTTCACGCTCTTACGCCATTGCACGCTCTTTCGTCTTGCTCATTGGTGAATGTCTCATCATATAATGTTAAATCTGCTCGGCCGCTCTACGAATCCACCAATAGAAGAAATGTATTGTTTGCGACGTACGGCTTCAATGTTGTTTCCGAGAATTTTGCATAAAGCTCTTTCGTTAGTTGCGAGAAATAAAAAAAAACGAAAATAACAAAAGTAGCCGCGACAATCCAACCCAACCCATCGGGGTGACAGACAATGCGCTTGACCACTGCGCTACGCCGCAGAAATGGGAATGGTTGAAAACAATATCCCTCTAGCTCTACCCGGACATCTTTGAACATCGTTTTAGATAGATCGAAATTTTTTCCTTCATGTTTCGACATTTTGAGCCGTTCTGAACACATTTTCATCAGAATGTCAAAAAAACGTTTTCCTTTTCACAAAAACAAAGCAAAATATTGAAAACCACAACAAGGACGCGAGTTTCCTCTCAAAATTCACGTCCTTATTTGCGGACACTCCAGGGGGAAAATCGAACGAGCCTAAAACTATATAGGGCACAACATTTTCTTCGCACCTTCGAGACCCTCGTCGTAGGAACGAAAATTCCTGTGGATCCCAATAATCGACAGACGATTTTCAATTGATCGAGGAAACAATGAACTTCATGGGGGAATAAGCTGTAAGTGGAAGTACCAGGGGTCAAGAATCGTTTGACTCTATGCACTAGTGCATGTGTACGAAGCAATCAAACAGTGGCATTGCAAGGTTGACCGTCAAGACTGATATTAAATCACGGCCAGTACTATACGAGAAGAAGGGAGTAACGGCCGGGCGGAAGTTGACGCGAAACGGTTGTCGCGCTTTACGATTACAATTCATTGAACAAGAGGAAAGTTGTTATACGCCTGGCGAGATTATATCTGGGTGTATATACGTTTTCGCTATATGCATACCGCAGTTAATTACTTGGCGAATGTAGCCACGGTTCTCGTACCTCGATAACCGGCCACAAAGGTAAATTGACGCTTGAGACGTGTGACGCGTTTCGCTTAAGGTGATTGCCGTACCCCGAGATGTGTGAGAGTGTATGTGGCTATAACACATCTGCATAATTACGATCTTGATGTGTTCCGGTTTGATCCTACAGTGGCAAGGGGGTCTGGCTTTGTGTTTTCAAGAAAAAAGAGCAATTAGCGATAACATCTTGCCTAGCTACCCGATACCTTACACTTCCGGTTAACGCGAACATTTCACGGTCTATCTTGCTCGGGGGAGAGGGGGTGGTGCTGAAAAAAACCGAGATGTTTCAAATTCAATTCGAATGAAAAAAGATTTATATGTGCTCATTTATTGATGGGCAAATGTTGTTTTGAAGACATTTGGTTCCAGGGTCCTCAAAATCATCTCAAATTAGTGTTAGCATATTTGTATGACGATCACTTCAAGCACCTTCTTGCTTCCAAAATCAACCATTAAGTTATAGAAAACTTAACAATCGTCCTGACAGCTGTCACATGAACTCATAGCTATCGTTACATAAGTACAACGTGTTCAAAATATACTTTCCCAAAATACAACTGTACTAAGGAGCAACATCACTCAACTTGTCGCTGACACACTCATCTCTGGCCACGACGTCAATTGGGTGTGAATGGTGATTCATCCATGCGCCATTAACAACCCTTCAGTCGGTTTAAAAAAAAATGAGAAATACCCTTTTAATATTTCTTAATATATCTGTATAATCGAAATATGGAAAATATAAAAGATGAGTAATTGTAAACACATATTGAGATTTTGCAAGTTAGGACAAGTGAGAATTTTATTTAACAAATCGAGCCAGCCAAAATGAGCCAGTGTGTCAACGGAGGGTTGGGTATGCGCCTCCGACTTTATTGGAACTCATATATGTGATAAAGCATTGGAAACTATTAGACACGTATTTTTTTTAATCGGCTGAAAACGGTTTTATGGGGAGAAACGACCCCTCAAAGAAAAGCGTGTCACCCCTTAATAATGTTTTTTAAATTAATTCTATGGTTGATTTTTTATCGCGTTACATTAGAAGAATAGGGGTTTTTGTTTCATACAAATCGGTGGAATACTTATGGGTGAAACCGCAAAAATCACCCCTCGATACACCTTTCTTTGAGGGGTAGTTTCCTCCCTCAAGGTAGTACTAGCGGATTGACTAATCAACAGAAATTCTATAAATAATCAAGGACACTTTAATGAGTTTGCAGGATAAGATAAAGATAATAAGATTAGTATCGGTAAATCGGTCAATCGAGTACAATGTATCCGTTTGAAGAGCAAGTCGATATGCTTCTTATTTATGGCGAATGACAACAAAATTCTGTAAAGACAAAAACCTTGTATGGTAAACGATATCCACATCGGTCTCAGTCTTCGTGTCGAACATTTAAAAATGTGTGTGATAAACTTAGGCAAACCGGTAGTTTAAGTGTCCGTAGTAGTGTACCCCAGAAACGCGTAAGGAATGAAGAAAGGGAGTAATTTTATTTACTACCGAAACTGTAAGTATTATCGCTTTTCTGTATCTTCAATGACCCTATGTTATAGGTCGTTGAACTCGATTTAAGCTCCTCTTCCATGATACAGAAAAAAACATACCGATCCATTTAAAATATGGAGTTGACCTTCAAATGTCCTAAGTACCTCCACCTGCAAAAGAACGATTATCGCTATCGGATGGCCTTTTTCGTACTGTGCAATTTCATTTCAGCAAATATTTCTGTGAATCTTATAGTTTCGAAGATATCCAAGGTGCTAATAGTTATCGATCGACCCTGTATATGACTTTCAACAACATTGAAGGCGCCCACTCAAGTGATGTTTCTTATAAATTGTTATTGATGCCAATGACGCAGCGCACACAACAATAAAAATTACTATTTGTAAATGATTTATCAACCTACACCCACTCGAGTTAGCGCTCTGCTTGTACTCTCCCTTATACTTCCACCTCCACCCGGTGACGTGCTCGAATAACTTTGATCGATTCACCCATCGCATTAGCTCGGCAGCTTACGTCGTGGATGTTGATGGAGACCGTCAGGTTTCTCTTCAAAGGAAAACAAATATCGCAGGTTCACGTATGCAATGACACGTGAAAACTCCACTCGGATAACGTTCCCGAGTGTGACATATAACGTATAATACATAAGCCGACTGATGTATTTCGGTATGCCATGTCTAAAAACACGAAATAAGCTTTATATATGGCTTGCTCGCATATTGCCCGATTCACGTACACACCTATACAACAAAACAGGATAACTCGAGTCCCCAACAAACTTCGAGTTTGTAAATTCCGTCTCGGTGGAACGAACGATATGTGTATGACCGAGCGTGAACCGCTCTATGGAGGACTTGAAAATCTAACACCGCACAATTCCCGTGGGTATAATTATTTCCAGCTCGCCAAACGTGCGTTCCATCAGCTTTTCGCTGTTGCTTCGCGGACACGAAGGAAGCCAGGATCGTAAGAGCGTATATCGTATTGCATGGAGTATCTTGGTGGCCCAATAGTGCAGGGGCAGGTTGATCAACCGATGTATGGCGTAATCATCGACAACGGTATCAGTAATAACACTATGTGCATCTTCGCTTAAGGGGTTATGCCTAGATGTAAAAGTTAAAAAATCACTTTTTTAAAACCAATGTATGTCGACAGTATGTTATCTTTTAAGTGTTCCTTGATGGTTCCAAGGTGACTGGATCAACATTGACCGATTTATAGGCCATATTGACGCTGGCTGGAAAACTCGGTACCGTAAAATGGGATTACTTTGAACAGGTCTTGGAAAGTTTTTGTAGGTAACTTTTTTTTTACATCCGAAATTCCAGTTTTTTTGTTTCAATAAAACAATTTGTTCTTTGGCTATCGAATGTATAAGAAAGTTAAGTCTCACCACACCACCACAATTTTTAATTATTTTTAAAGTGTCAAAGTAATCTCGAGTGCGGGGTTTCTTTGACAAGGCATTGAAATGCAATTCTCGTCAAAGATTAAGGATTACTTTGACATAATTTTGATACAAATTCAATATTTTATTCATTGTTCATGGGATTAAATGAAAAACAACGATTTTTTTACAATCAATTGTCATCTTTATGAGGGAAACATTTAACATGAAACTATCAAGTATCTAGGTTAGTAATATAGGGACTTAATTAGTCTTATAATTTTCATTGACATCAAAATTAACGTGACCACCATTAAAATAAACTTGGACCAAAAATGTAAACACATTTAAATGGGCACACATTTAAACCGTATTTTGGCGCCCAGTTAAAATATCCTTAAAAACTGTCGCAGTTACCCTAAATGTCAATTTAACCCCGTTTTACATTATGTCGTTCGAAACTTCGAACGCTTTTTTTTCTCAAAAGTACGTTTTTAAAGTTGGTGAGCAATATTTAAAAAACTACCACGTCGATCTTTTTGTAATTTGTAGGATTTTTTTAGATGTAAAAATATAGCATGGGAGCGAATGATTTCTTTTTCAATGTATACTGTCGATTTGATAAACGAAAAATGCCCATATTTTTTCCACAAAAATCAAGACTCACCTTGAATAGGCGTCTTTTTCGTAAATTTAAATTTTCAGAAAATTCTTTGATTAATAATAGGATAAACTAATATATTTACGAAATCCGTTTGATTTTCGGATATTAGGTAAGCTGGCTCAGAAGGGAAAGATTGCTCACCGGAAAAGAAATTTTCGAGAAGTGCTTTCCGGTTATCGGCTGTAAATCGATTAAAAAATTAATCTTTCTACACAGAATAATTACAGTGTTCTTTAGATGATACTTTTTCGAATAACTAATATTTGTCGAAATTTTTGTCGAAACTCTTACAACAAGGCATAACCGGTTGAGGGGGGTTCGGGGACTTTATTGAAAGCTAAATTACGTGCAGCGATTATTTCGAGGAACGTGCCAAGCAGTAACTTCAAGCTGGTGTCTGCGAAACTTTTAAACCTTAAAACGTCAGGTATTAGGATGGAACGCGAATATTCGTATGAATGAAGAGAAGGGAAGAAGAAGAGTCGAGGAATAATTAATTTAATTGACGAAATAATCGAGTTTGAGAATTAGCGAGGGTGAGTAGTGACGAAGAGGGGCGCGAGAAGGAGCGAGTGGGGCAGAGGAGCTGAGAAAAGTTAAACACCCGACGGAGCATCAGCGTTGGACACGGATCTCGAAGGAAACTCTTCACTTAATTAAATGCAAGATGGAACGAGAGTATACCATCACTGTGATATTTCGTTTCACTTCGAACATCTGTTCCGTCTTCGTTCGAGGGGAGAAATTAATAACCAGTTATTTCTGAAGTGCAGCCAAAAAAGCTTCGGTGCCGCGTATAGCGCCTTGATTGGACGAAACATCGGCGACAAAAACGCTTTTCAACCCATTTTTACGAGAAAAATAAACCGTACTGTACGGCTGAATTGTTGGTAAATTAACAACTCGCGTCGTTAATCGATATTGTTCGGTTCGTGTAGATGAAAAAAAAAGAAAAAAAAAATAGATTTTCAATTGCCCCCTCAGCGCTCATTCCGCTCCTTTTTCTGCCTCGTTCGATAAACAGTACATACTCTTTGTACACGACTCTCAAGAGACTCATATATTCATTCGCTTTAATGCACTTCGACGCGTGCGAGAGTCGCCTACTCTTTCGCACACCCCCGGGTACTATTGTCAATTAAATCGCACGACGAATACACCCCCGTGCTTAAACTTCTACGGAGAGTAAAAATTTAACATCACCTATACAAAACGACACGTGCAAACGACGAAGATTTAAATACTTTATTCAAATTTGTAGTAAAATGCTCCACCATAAAACTGATCGCGTTTTTGCATTCGCAATTCCATTAGGAAAGGAGTTAATTCATTTGAACCGAGCAATATCGTTTCCTGCGTAAAAATAGCTTCATAGAGCCATTTCCCATCGTTCAATGCAGTATAAATACATAAAATTTTGATTGATATAAATTTCAAGGGGTACGGCCTCAGTAGAATGTTCAAAAAAATCGATTTTTTCGCTAAAACGGTGCTTTATCATCATAAGAATAAGTTACTATTCGATTTATAGCAAGACATTTTTTTTTTCACCGACTTTGAGCGTATAACGTAAGCCCACCTCGGGCACGGCCGTAGAGTAGAGAGAAATTTCAACGCGTTTTTCTCGAAACAGCTTTTTTCCAATTGACGTCACAAATTACTGGAAAAATTTTCACTCGATTTACTTCAAATTCAAAAGTTATGTTTCTAATTGCATTTTGTAGAGAAGTACGCACGGAATTTCCGATTAATCAAAAACTTTTCATTTTATGAGCAGTTTATAAGCAGTTTTAACGAAATTTTTCACTGAAAATTCATTCCTTAAGTTCAAATACCTACAACTTTTCAATAAAACAATATTTTTTAAATTCCTTATGTACTTCATCAGGTATTCTAATGTAGATTGACGAGAATTTTTGTTTATTGTTCTAGGGCAACAATTGTGGATGCTAAATGTCACGCCACGGAGCGCCGCAAAAAAAGATGACAAAAGAAAATATTAGTAGTCGGCCATTGTGAACATCGAAAAAAATTATATATATATTTTCAAACAGCTTGATATTCATACTAAAGAGATGTGCAATTAATTTTCATGAGCGAATCACTTTTTCATACGAAAAAAAAATGTTAAATTCGCACACGATTTTATATCCGTTACTGTGGCCTAACCCCTTAATAAAACCGTGCTTTTGTTCGTCATGCAGAGGGACAGTGGAACGTCATCATCGCGTGTGATTCCATCGAATTTTCAAATGACGGAAATGGTAAGTGGTAACGTAGTTTTGCAAAATCAAAGAACGAGAAGAACAATAACAAATCAGTATAAAATCATTCGCGCAGTCATAGCAAAGAGCTTTCTAAGGCTTTCAAATAAATCTGGGTACCCGAGAAATGTTTAATAAGAGCTACGAATGCGACGAGTCCTTGATGGTTGAATGTTCCTTGATGGAGACCTTGCGATTCTCGGGCCCAAAAGCATCGCAAGCTGCATCAGGAAACTTTCTCTATGCAACGAGTGATTTTGACTCTGTTATACATGGGATTCATGGCTGTAGTCATTCGTAACTCCGACGCCACGATGTAGGAAGAGAGAGAGAGAGAGAGAGAGAGAGAGAGAGAGAGAGAGAGAGAGAGAGAGAAAAACAGAGAGCGATGGGAAGAAATAGAGTCAAAATGGAGAGAGAGATACTATCACAAACTCGACGATTAATCTTCGTCCTGGGATTGGGGCACCACGAAACTTGAGAACTCTGTATATACTAACCAAAGCAGCAGCTGAGCATAACCGACAGGACTAAAAGAGAACGAACGATGGAAGGGTAGCAGAGAGAGAGAGAGAGTGAGTGAGTGAGTGAGTGAGTGAGTGAGTGAGTGAGTGAGTGAGTGAGTGAGTGAGTGAGTGAGCGAGTGAGTGAGTGAGTGAGTGAGTGAGTGAGTAAGAGTGAGTGAGTGAGTGAGTGAGTGAGTGAGTGAGTGAGTGAGTGAGTGAGTGAGTGAGTGAGTGAGTGAGTGAGTGAGTGAGTGAGTGAGTGAGTGAGTGAGTGAGTGAGTGAGTGAGTGAGTGAGTGAGTGAGTGAGTGAGTGAGTGAGTGAGTGAGTGAGTGAGTGAGTGAGTGAGTGAGTGAGTGAGTGAGTGAGTGAGTGAGTGAGTGAGTGAGTGAGTGAGTGAGTGAGTGAGTGAGTGAGTGAGTAAGAGTGAGTGAGTGAGTGAGTGAGTGAGTGAGTGAGTGAGTGAGTGAGTGAGTGAGTGAGTGAGTGAGTGAGTGAGTGAGTGAGTGAGTGAGTGAGTGAGTGAGTGAGTGAGTGAGTGAGTGAGTGAGTGAGTGAGTGAGTGAGTGAGTGAGTGAGTGAGTGAGTGAGTGAGTGAGTGAGTGAGTGAGTGAGTGAGTGAGTGAGTGAGTGAGTGAGTGAGTGAGTGAGTGAGTGAGTGAGTGAGTGAGTGAGTGAGTGAGTGAGTGAGTGAGTGAGTGAGTGAGTGAGTGAGTGAGTGAGTGAGTGAGTGAGTGAGTGAGTGAGTGAGTGAGTGAGTGAGTGAGTGAGTGAGTGAGTGAGTGAGTAAGAGTGAGTGAGTGAGTGAGTGAGTGAGTGAGTGAGTGAGTGAGTGAGTGAGTGAGTGAGTGAGTGAGTGAGTGAGTGAGTGAGTGAGTGAGTGAGTGAGTGAGTGAGTGAGTGAGTGAGTGAGTGAGTGAGTGAGTGAGTGAGTGAGTGAGTGAGTGAGTGAGTGAGTGAGTGAGTGAGTGAGTGAGTGAGTGAGTGAGTGAGTGAGTGAGTGAGTGAGTGAGTGAGTGAGAGTGAGTGAGTGAGTGAGTGAGTGAGTGAGTGAGTGAGTGAGTGAGTGTGAGTGAGTGAGTGTGGGAGTGAGTGAGTGAGTGAGTGGGTTGGTGAGTGAGTGAGTGAGTGAGTGAGTGAGTGAGTGAGTGAGTGAGTGAGCGAGAGCGAGAGCGAGAGCGGGAGCGAGAGCGGGAGCGAGAGCGAGAGCGGGAGCGAGAGCGGGAGCGAGAGCGAGAGCGAGAGTGCGGGCGAGAGCGAGAGCGAGGGCGAGAGCGAGAGCGAGAGCGAGAGCGAGAGCGAGAGCGAGAGCGAGAGCGAGAGCGAGAGCGAGAGCGTGAGCGAGAGCGAGAGCGAGAGCGAGAGCGAGAGCGAGAGCGAGAGCGAGAGCGAGAGCGAGAGCGAGAGCGAGAGCGAGAGCGAGAGCGAGAGCGAGAGCGAGAGCGAGAGCGAGAGCGAGAGCGAGAGCGAGAGCGAGAGCGAGAGCGAGAGAGAGAGAGAGAGCGAGAGAGAGAGAGAGAGAGAGAGAGAGAGAGAGAGAGAGAGAGAGAGAGAGAGAGAGAGAGAGAGAGAGAGAGAGAGAGAGAGAGAGAGAGAGAGAGAGAGAGAGAGAGAGAGAGAGAGAGAGAGAGAGAGAGAGAGAGAGAGAGAGAGAGAGAGAGAGAGAGAGAGAGAGAGAGAGAGAGAGAGAGAGAGAGAGAGAGAGAGAGAGAGAGAGAGAGAGAGAGAGAGAGAGAGAGAGAGAGAGAGAGAGAGAGAGAGAGAGGGAGAGAGAGAGAGACGAAGATCGAGCGACGACGGCCCGGAGATCGTTGATATTACCTCTCTCTTGATGGTTACGTGGGTGCACCTCAGTTCACAGTTATGAATTCAAGCCACCTTAATGGATTCGCGGATTGGAGAAGAGGAAGAAGATTCTCGAGCGTGGGTTCGTCAGAAGGAATTAACTGGCGACGACGCCCAGAGCTTTTCTTGCTGCGGAACAAGAGATATTGAAAAGCTACCTACATAAGTATTCGAGGAGACTATTACATCCGCCAGATAGAAATGAGCTAATAAAACGGTAGAATCTTCTTTTTTTCCATCTCTTATCATTTTTCCATCCCGGATATACCATAATAAAAAGACAACGGACAATGACAAGTCACGCGGGCGAAGAAACGGAAGGGAAGGTTCGAAGGAAGAGTTTCAATCGGCTTCCCGTCAATTCCACGACATGTTGAAGCGATTTGAGTCCAATGCTTCATTGCGTTCACTCATATCTTCTGGCAATGGGTGAGTACTGTATCAGATTTAACGGGGTTACTTCACGCTTCGTCGCAGTACCAATGTCAAGAGCAGCCTTAGCTGTTTTCAGCATTTTCATCGCAGCCGCAAACACGGGAGTGCTGGCTTGAATCTTTGCTGAGACGTCATGCGCTATGGATAATCTGCGAGGGAACTTGCTCCCTCAGAATTCGTATGCGTATATACGACTTTCAGGAGCGTTTCCGGGAGCGTCGTCGGGTCCAAAATGTTGAACGTGCCCAAGCAACACAAACCCAAACAAAACCGAACAAACCAAACAAAACCAAACAAAAACCAAACAAAACCAAACATACAAACGCAAACGAACCCAAACAAACCAAACGCGAACAACTCCAAACAACCCAAACGCAAGCAAACACACCCAAACAAAACAAACCCAATCAACACAAACCCAAACCCAAAAAAAACAACGAACCGGAACCGGAAAATTATAAAGATTTAATTCGGATGAATACGTGTAAGTTATGCTTTCGGATAATGCAATTCAACACATTCTATCCGGACAATTATATATATATGTTATTCGTCCGAATACTAGCTTACACGAATCACAATAATATGTACACCTACTGGATATACGGCGTGAACTGAGCCGCTATCCGTACGAATAACATACGTTCATTCGTCCGATGAGCTGACGGGGGGACACTCCGTAATATATATGAGAGAGGGTGACTTCGAAGACGGTTGACTTCGAGGACCGCCCTGACCTATTCTGTCCGTGCCCAACGTCGTGTATCCCCAATGACTTGAGGATCGCTATCAGACAGATGTTAGCATGTTCACATAAGGGCAATTAAGGGTTTATGCTGATTCCAAAATCAACGATAAGATTACGATGACTCAAGGGCCATCCTTGAAGTAGTCAGAGGTGCTGACAGCCAAAATTGCATAAATCTAGCGCTCCAGAATCATCTTTTCCCAACTATATTAATTTAAAGGTAGGGAAGTGTCCATTAAGACAGACGACAATGAATTTTCGTCGGTGGCGACGAGAGGATCCTTGGAACAAAATGGACATGGATTTCACGGCGGTGACAAGCCGAAGCTTGAAACAAAGACATTGAACGCAGCCGGTCCTGTAGGTTGAAGAGGCTTGGGTGGTCTATTGGTAGGGACAGTGGAAGCGAAGTATAAATAGTCCAAGAGAGAGAGATAGAGAAGGAGAGAGAGTAAGAGACCCAGTGAAGTGTGGCAGAACACCAGGCTGCCCACAAGATGAGTGTAATTAATAGTTGTCACCCGCACTCGCCATTGGGTCCTTCATAAATGAAGTCTTCCTTCTCCCTGGCTACGTATACGTCATCCTGCTATAGCCATTTCGCTTGTATATACTTCTCAAGAAAAAACAAGATTACTGAAAGAGAAGAAACACGATAGTGTAATCAGTTTTGCTCGAATCTCATAAGCCTAATGGAAAGCAGACAAATTTGGATTTCTATTGACTTGACTCTCGGTAGAGTCAGTTCCGGTTACACAAACACGAGGGGGATTCGTGAGCAGCGCAACAAAGTGTTTGGCCTATGAACACAGCGCTTATATAAACCCTCAATCACTTATTTTCCTTTTGGCACACTTTGAACGTTGATGCCGTCGACCGCCGACCATGTGTATTCGCGGTAATGCTAGTTACCTTTGATGTGGCAGCAAGGAGCATCCGTGGGAGCCTTAATCGTCTTGCTCATTAGCAGCTTTGGAGAACTCGTCGCAAGCTAATTACGTGTGAATGTGCAATCGTGGACAAAGTTGGCGATAAATAAATAAAGAAAAGATGCCCGATTCCAATAAATAACCGTTTATCGTATCTAGTTAACGATTCAACAATACTTACGTTTCGTAAGAAAATTATTCAACACCGCATATAATTAAATTGTACTGCCTGTCTGTCAAATCGTTTACGGAAGTGGAAGTCGAGCTGAAAGGGTTAGAAAAATGAAATGATAGGCACACATTTTGGAAATTCACGTAGAAGAAAGCTCATCAGTAAACAGTCAACGTAAAACAGTTTCATTAGCTTCGATTATGACTCAATTTTTCATGTTTTGTCATGGTGATACGATTATGAGTATCAAGTTATATAGGAGACGATATTTTTTCGACTATTCGGCGACTTTTTTCTCATATACGGATAATGCGTTTTTCAAAATATGTTTAATACGATATGATAATATAGCCTTCAGTACGATGGCCTTCAATACGATACCACCCTAAAATCCAATCCCGCCATACCACGAACCGCATTTCCGCAATACATGCCACGCGCAAAAACTCTTTTTGCACACGAATACACAGTTTCTTGGCAAATTAAACAGTTTTTTATCTACGCGCAACATGCATACGTTGTAGTCAACTTTTTTCATGCTTCTTAACCTTTTATAACTGTACAACGTAACAGTTAAAGAATATTTGTCTTTATGGTAGGTTTCAACAAATAAAAAAAATACGTATTATTTAGTTAAAAAAAAAGTAATCAGAGGGCAGGTTTTAAAGCAATGAAGGGAGTGTGACAGAATGTGACATATGCCGTAACAGTCCTTCATGATGTATGGAGTGCTTCGAAGCAGTCGTTTTGCTTGTAGCACAAAGCCACGCCATATTTTACACATTGTTTTCGTCGCTTTCATATCTTTTTCGATTTTTGCAAACTTTACGCGCACTCGAATCTTACAGTCTCGCGATAAGTGAACTTCGAACAAATTTTGATGCAACAAGAGCCATCTAGCTTGGGTGAATTTCACCGAAGAACCATACAACGATAGCCGTCGGGTGACATTGATTTTAAAAAGGATCGAACGTCAATATAGGATTTTCCGAGGACTTAGATGATTTGGTACAGAACTGTCACATGGCGATACAATGAGTTAAGATAATCTATATTGCTTATTCCCTCTGAATTGTTGTATTGTACATTTGTGTTATCGAACCGAAAGTTCTCTATCTTGATTCCACACTTCCATTATTAATCATCCGTTCTCGAGCACCTCGTACGCCTAACCTATTACCCGTTTCAACTTCCCGAACTCGCGAGTTACGTGTGAGGTCGGAGGAGTTGGAAGGCAGGAAAGAAGTGGTGTTGTGATATTAACAATCGTTCAATCGGGATATCTTTTTCTGCCGCTCCCCCTCCCCCCACCCTCCCACGCTCGCGCTCCTTCTCTCTTTTTCCCCTTACTCTCCTGATGCAGTGGGGCACCCGACCACGCCGTTATCCACCGTGGGCTAATTTTTCGTTCCCTAGAAATTCGATTTTATCGGGTGCCTGCCGAAACTTCGTTACTGTAGTACGTGAGCTTGCTCAGCGTTTAAACATTCATGCATCCAGATATATGGATGTATATATATATATATATATAGGCAAGTACGCTCGATCTTTACAAACTGTAGCTTTGTGGCACGGTACAATGTAAAAGACGTGCGGTCGGCAGCGGCACGGAAAGCCGAAGTGAAGAAAGGGAGAAAACCGAACACGTCTCGGCCAGTTTTAGCCGGGGACTTTCGACCTGCTGCTCTACGTTCAATATTTATCGACCACACGCCCGTTGTTATAAAGTTCACTAGTTAAATGCATTTGGCGAGTTTTTAGCATGTGCAAAACTGGCGCAAAGTGCCTCGGACTATAACCGACCAATCTAGCACTAACTTATGGTGAATAGTTACATATAAATATACATATTTATGCTTATGTGCTCGCTTTATCGATAAACGCACTGTGTACAAAGCATGTTATTATATAGTCCGTGCAAGTATATAAATTATGTCGCTACATAATTTATAAAATAAATGCTTAAAAAATTAAAGAATATATACAGGGTGTCCCTCTTATCTCTGCCACCCGAAATAACTTGGTAATTATCGACGTCACACAAAAAGTGTTCCAGACAAAACTTGCACGGTGTGATGGGGGCCATCAAATGCGACCAATTTTTTCTATTTTGGTGGAGACGCTGACGCATAGTAAAGGTCATCTCCACTTTTTTTAATGGAATGGTACATTTTTTCCAATCATCTTGTGGAGCACCTTAAGCCGCACAAAAAACATCAGGGGCTCAAAGTCGCTCGAGGTCATTTTCAAGGTCAGTACCGATGAGACGAATCTAATACCTGACCTTGAATGACCTCGAACTCCTTTGACCCCTGATGTTTTTATACCGCTTGAGGTGCTCCACACGATGGTTGAAAAAAAATGTACCACTCCATTTAAAAAAGTGGAGGTCACCTTCACTGTGCGTCAGCGCCTTCACCGAAATAACAAAAATTGGTCGTGCTTGACGCCCCTCTTCACACAGTACAGCTTTTGTTTAGAATATTTTTTTGTGACGTCGATAATTAGCGAGTTATTTCGGGTGGCAAAGATAAGAGGGACACCCTGTATATATACACACAGGGTGAGGCAACAACTATTAGCAGTAGAAATATTTACTAAGTTATCAGACTTAGGAGAAAACTTTTCCTACAAAAGTTGCATAGTTCGAAAGGGGTCATTGAGTGGTGGCCCTGAGGTTCAATGGGTGGAGACGCTTCGGAGATTTTAAGCTCACCTCCTTTTGCTTTGACAGGACCACTATTTTTTTCTAGAATTTCATCGTGGAACTAAAAATAAGTCCACACACCAAATTTCAAGATGATCGAACAATATTTTGTGTAAACAAATCGAGAAAACATAACTTTCAATGTTTTTAGCCTAGAATCCATAAAAACGGTGTAAACACTTACTCCTATAAAAGGACTTCTGAGTGATGGCTACCACTTTCAATGCACACTGGCAATCTGATCCACATTGATTGTAATGTCTTATTAACCCTAGAATGGTAACCTTATTTTTTTGACCTATTATGGTAACCTGGGGTCTTAAACCTCCCCAATTTTGAAAAATTCATATCTCCGGTAAAATTTTACGAAAAGGGTTCAACTTGGGCTCATTCTTTCAGTTTTTTAATGCAGAATCACGTCGGCCAACGGCGCTTCCGCTCGAAGTAGGAAAAGTTAGTAAAAAATAAGGTAAGAGGGTTCAGAACATGTTCTCCAAAAATGTATAGAAATATTACTGTTTATATTCGGTCATGTGAAATCTCAATACCGGATACTTAATCGAGCCTAATATTGGATATCCGTTTGTCCTGAAATGTTCCTACCTAATCAATAATTGACTCATAAAGACTGATCGCTTGATAGTAATTAAATGCAAAGTTAAAACACTAAACGTTTTGTTTTATTTGATATAAAAATAGTCCCCTAATATAAGGTAGGGAAAATGCAGTTAGGCCCTTATATCGGCAACCTTTTTGAAAATAACAATTTCTATCATTTTTCACAAAACATAATATGACTCAATATATTCAAACGTAATGTGTACGATAATTATTAGCATCTTGTTGTACATGACATGTAGATAATTGAATCGTAAAATTCGAACGTCCTAGCAATTGTTTACTTCCTTTTTTCAATTTCGAACAAAAGTATCCGAAATATGATGCCTCTCCCTGATGAGAATCAACAAAATCGAAGGTATGGACACTTAAGAGATGTTCCTTGTTAGTATTAAGCTATTGGAACCTCAATGAGATCCATACATATTTTTACATATATTCAATAGCCACGTCTACTAAGTGTACAGTCCGGAGACGGCTATCGGGCAAGTGATCGGCCATGCAGTAGGTATGGCAAATCTCGATCAGACAGTTGGCAAACTCGGAGCATACAAATTTTTCATGCAAAAAATACAAACATTTGACAGGCAATCTAGCCACAGGGGTTGCGAGAGTACAAAAGTGATCGGTTCAAGAAGAATATCATTTCACTATAACAAGCGGTAAAAAGGAGACGAGACAAGCACGAAAGACAGTGCTTTATCACTTGCTACACTTACTATTGCATTTTTATAACGCTTTATCACACCCTTCTTCGTTCGCTCACTACAAGACATAGAACTGATTCTAGTCAACCCAAACAAACCCAAACTATTTCTGTAGTATTCTCACCAATCTTCGAAGTAATCAAAAAAAGCGTGAGAATAAATTCGGCCAACCACGTGTTACCTGGACAAAGTTACTCACCTCGAGAGTGCAGTGTTTCGCCGAGAATATATATACCGGTTCCTCGAATAACTTTGTGGTCGTGCCAATTTATGAAACGACGGAGAAGAAGTAGATGCAGACGAGTTTGAAAAAAATGTTTTCGTGGGTATATATTGAAATGCATTTTTTACGTGTATGCATGAACATACACGTATCCATAGATATATGGACATTTAAAGTATATATTTGTATGCAGTATGGATATAACGACTATGGCATATAACTCGACTCCAGCCGCTAACAGCAATTGCAAGATCTCTTTCTCTCTCTCTCTCTCTCTCTCTCTCTCTCTCTCTTTCATCCCATTTCTCCATCTCTTCCCCCCTCTCTGTCACACACATTACCTGGAGGACGAGAAGGAGGGCTTGTTTTTCGGGCGCGTCTTATATTTGTTTTAGGGTTCTCAACGGCAAGGGGAGGTGCACGTTAAGAATAGTTAGATTTCTCATTCCCTCTCGCTCTCTCCCTCTTTTTCTCCCTCTCCGTCTCCCTTCGTTTAATGGCTCATCCCTCCGAATTTATCGTCCTCCTGTGGCTTCGGGTGCACGAGTGTCCAGCGTATATCCTCCACCTTTATGGATCGTAAAGATTCGAAGTTTGAACGGCGTTTAAGTGCAATTATAGTTTGACGAAGGGGAGCGCAAGAGATGGAGGCCGAAAATTTTGCCGTCGCGTCGTTCGAGGAGAAAAAGATCTGCAAACTTCGTCAGCTTACGCAGCGCAATATTGAATAATATAATGCACGAGAGTGGAATGAAAATATTGACATTTTCGGGTCCCTGCACCGTGTACGGAAGGGGCAAAGTAATAATGTTGTTAATTCAATTCTACCGAGCTTTGAAATTGGAACACTCACGTTTAGATAATATAATACGAACTAATGGTTACGCGTTATAATTACCGAAGAAGCGATGGAACATGTAAAATGTGTCGTGATTGTCCGCAACGATTAGATGCGGCTGTACATTTTTGCCTTTTATTTTGACGTTATTTCCACGTAGGCTTGGACGGTATTTATTTTGCGGCGCTTTATATAAATCACGTCGAGGCTGCAGGAGGCAATTCATTATTTTCGCGTATATAACTCTTCGATAAAAGACAGCGGAGATCTCATTTCCTAATTTTGCTGCTTCATTTGCCTCGGTGTGTGTGTGTGTATATATATATATATATAAATAACGTTCGACTTACGCGGAATAAATATGTTTTGTGATACAGCACCATAACCGTATACATATAGATAGCTCCATAGCCATTCACCTCAATAACTGGCCACGAGATCGGGCAAATCGTTATCGATGAGACTACCTATACAGTGTGCATATACGAGTGTTGTCACTGATATTTTAGCGATGCGCCATTGACCATCTTCTTGGAAGACAACGAGAAGAACACGATAGCTGAGAGATATCTCTTATATGAAGAAATATATGCATATACCGGCAGAATGATTGCAGCTATGAAAATTGCGATTTATATCTCGAATCTTGTTTGGGTTATAACGGTACATATCGATCGTATGCGACGAGTCGAATCGGTCGGAAGGTTTGCCCGTATATACATTCGATGATCGTTCATTTGACAAGGCTCCTCGTTATCGGAACGACGTCCGAATTTCAAACATCGCGAGTACGAAAATACACTCGTACACATATATACACAGTGTCGGCTATTCCATGGTGCAATGACACATACGTATCATGGACGAGGTACACGCGAGTCTGGCACAGATTCGCTCGTCATACGTATATGCACGTATGGACAGATCAGAGTGAGGTACACGGTGTTCCGAGAAGTGTGATCGAGATTTATAGGGTAGGTAGATCATGAAATTCTGAAGAGAAGAGTCCTCAGTCATATGTTTCTCCGACGCACCGTAGCTCGGATATTAATTAGATAGTGACGACCAATCCGATGGTTCGGCTAAGCGAAACGTACCGCGTGGGGGCTGGAAATCGCCCAGTGAGAGAGCGCGCTTGCCCTCTCTCCGAGTCGTATCGGATAGGACCAAGCGTAGTGGGGGAGCCCACCGGCGCACAGGATTGGCTATAACTGATTAATCGATATATCAGGAACGGTGCCATAACGAGAAGTTATCAAGAAGACTTTTCTCTTCAGAATGATCTTATCTATTTCACGAAGGCTCTACCTATTTCACGAAGGCTCTACCTATTTCACGAAGGTCCTGCGTGACTTTTGTGACACCCTATGTACCGGTTAGAAAAGGCGAGAGGTACACGCATAGCCGTTGCCCGAACACATGATTGACGGTACTCGCGAAATCGCGCCTGTCCGGTATGCAATGAATGATTGAGCGTACCAGGTCACGAGGGATAGACAGGGGCAGGGAGAGTTACGCGAATTTGAAATTCCGTCGTGGCCAAGGAAACATAAGCAGCCGGCTACGGTGGTACGAATAGTATTTTTACGGATGAAAACTAAGATCATATCACTCCAAGGCATTTAACAACACACGCAGTATAAATGTCAGAGTTTGAACAGATCCGAAGAATTTCGCAATGAGAATTACACTTCCATCTTTAATCCGGCACTTAATAAAATAGCATATTGAAAATGCATCTGACTGTGAAAAAAATTGAATTAACGCAGAAACGGGTCGAAAGTAAATCATGGTGCCCAATAAAAAGAAATGGTCTTCTGAAGAAAAGGTACGAGCACAAATGAACGATAATTGTAACATTCGTACGGCGAATTCGCTTTATGTCTTTACGTCCCGAGGTTCTGAGACACAATTTATCGCGCGATCGTTATGCAATCTTTTAGTAACGTTGAACTTTTAACAATCTTCATATACTCCCTGTATTATAAAGGAGCACCGGTAGTCCCCCTATGTGTATTTTCGGCAACGTCCATTAGTCGATCTGGTAACGGTGAAAGTGTCCACCTTGTAACGGGTACGCGTTCACGGGTTAATGGATAAATGTGGGAACGATTACAGTGGCTAAAGTGGTTCGTGTATATCCCGCCACTTTTTCGTTGGCGATCGCGAACACCCCGCAGGGTGTCTGCTCTTCGCGACACAAGCGAGCCACACACACAAACACTGCTCCTTCGGGCACACTTTCTACGGGGCTTCACGATCGATACGTCAGACAACCAGTTTCGTTCTCCTTTTCTCTTCTGCTTTTTTCTCTTTCTTTTCACATATTCGCCTTCCGAAACGTATACACGACTTAATTACGGATACCAAGCGAAGACTGTTATCGTGAAAAATGAATTTATGTACGGTGAATGTAAATTTTATTCGAGACAAGCCGAATTGATCTGAGATGAACTGAACTCTTTAAATAAAATTAAAAAAAACAGTAAAATTAATCAAATCTACTGCATCGATTTTCGACTGCACCGTCGCGTACAAAAAGTCGATAAAGTCGTTCCTTCAATCCGCGGAAAAAGAAGGTCTCGTCGAAAAATTGATAAACTAGGAACGAGTAATTTTGAGGTATGCGGATGAGAAATCGGGCCGAGCGAAAATGCCAAATTAATGTTGTGTCCAATGTGCGGGAACGGATTCCTACGGCTACTGGTGTTATATATTACTGTACACACCTGTGCGCATGTACGATGCGTGCGCGGATTCATATCGCTATAAGGACGCATCGCATCAAGAGCGAAAGAGCGAGCGAGATGGTGAGAGAAATTTACGCGCTCTATAATACGCGTGTTCATATGCTGCGGGATATTATATATCTCTCGCACGTGTGATGTAACTATGACGTGAATCTTGTTGGGCACGCGGGAAACGCACCGACACACTCGTTACAAGTTCGCGATGAACGTAATTCGTCTGACGGTTCACTATTTATACCCGGAGAAGGTGCAATTACTATTTTAACGCGTTTATCAGTGGTCTAGAACATACGAATCACAGGTGCCCATGACATAGAATGTTCCAAGTTTTGCGTTTTCGCGAGAAGAAAAATAGTAATGAATTGTAATAAATATAACACAATAATAATTAAAATATAATACAAATAATAATAATAGTTAGCCGATAATAATAATAGCCGAAAACTAAGTTAAGCATAACCGCTCCTTCTCGGATAGGGACTACGGATCAGTTGTGAGGGACACCTGCATAGGATTCACGGAAACAACCACGGCTCGAAATCGGCGCCTTGAGTGGATGGAAGTACTCAAGGAGGACCGCATCCGCTGCTGGAGTAATAGCAGGCCTTGTGAAGCCAAGTGCACCGAGAGCTTGCATCCCAGGACTGTCTAGTCGGCGTTCCACCACGTGTTCAGTGCGAAGAACGGTGGCACGGCCGCAAGATCGTTCCCCCGACAGTCGAACCCCCCGCCTCCCGATTGGCGCGTCGATTTGACTGACAACTGGGGACCAAGGAGGGCGAGAATCATTGGGAAATCTTCGGTTCGGCCTAGTTACCTAAAAGCGGCAAATGAGCCCCTAAGACTGATCAATTCCTAAGACTGCTGATCTCCTCGGTTTGAACTGAGCTGTGTATCAAGCGGTTGTTAAGGCAAGACCTTGAACACGTAACGAGAAAGCGGCGTTCGTGGTCAAGACACGGCGGGGCGTTGCACAGCTCCGGCATAAGATCAATGAAGCGCGTAGGCAGGGATTCCGTGTTCAGTGTATGATGACTACATTACGGCGGGGAGGGCGTTCACCCCGAAAATCCGAAAGATCAGCTCGGAACTAAAATGCCGTTACCACACACTGAACAAAGCTATCCTTCTCATTGTAAAGGAACGCTACGTGGAGAAGCTGTGAAACCTGGGGGTTGCGAAACAATCCCCAAAGAGGCAGCAGGTTCCAACCACCTGCGGCAATCCTCGACAAAGCGCCAACAGCTTCTCAGATGGAGCGGTTTTGGGGAGAACCGTATAATGAGAAGGGTCATTTTGATGAAAGCACTTCGTTTCTCGGGTGGCGCAATGCGTTTTGCCGGCAACAGCTGCATCAGCGTGGCGACTGTTTTCCTGTCACTCGGGGTGAGGTGGAGCGGACGCCGAGTAGCATGAAGAACCACGCCGCTCCCGGGCCGCGTGGGATTGACATCTGGTGGTAGAAATTCACATGCACGCATACCCATCTGGCGCGTATCTTCTCGTCGTTCATCGATGTGACGGTGCCAATCGACGACAAAACGATATACGTCATTGAGTTATTGGCCCCCGCCAAGACAAACGTGTCGCAAAAAGACGAGGAGAAACGGCTCAAGTATCAATCTCTCCCGGCCAAGCTGCGGCGTCTGCACCGAGGATTCAGGGTGACTCCCGTTGTCTTCGTCATTGGCGCGTTTGGGGGTTGGACTAAAGGTGTCTTCTGTATAAGGTCTCGCCGGCATTGCAAGGCCAGCGTCCAGTTGCTAACAGGCCGGATGCAGAAGGCGGTCATTCTTGGATCCCTCCGTTTACTCAGGCAACACGATTCTGGACTGCGGTAGGTGTTCACCGTCTAACTCAAGGGAGCGACAGACGAGGTGGTTTCGCAGCCCTCCAGTGCCGCCCAGCATTATTGTTCCGGCTTAGATTAAGATCGAGCCTACCCTGGGGGTAGGTGAATTCCCAGTGCAAGCTGAGAAAGTGTGTTGCTCGGAGCAATAAGTCGATATAAAAATAACGATAACATTAATCCGTAACTCTCGAGTGATGATGATGATCACGTAGGCAACGTGGTCGCGGGGAGGATCAAAGAATTTAATTAAGAACTCGCTCGTAACGATTCCTTAATTCGATTAC
>OX632357.1:17513751-17523751 GCA_951751655.1 Ophion costatus | reverse complement strand
GTAACTTTACAACAGCATTCTTTATGGGAGTACGTAGCCGTTTTTTAAGTGAAATGTAAACTTTTTTAAAACAATTTACCCCTTATCTTTTGGAGAAAAATCGATTTATTTCTTTCAAAGTGGGCCATTTTTTTTTTCAAAATCTGATTAAAAAAAATTCCTTCCGTAATCTGATAGCTAATAATATATAGATTATAATTTTTTTTGTTGGTTCCAGGTCTTATACTTTACGAGAAAACCGTCCTCCCGTGAAGCTATTTGTAAAGAACACGTTTTTCGAGGTGGGTTCTGTCGCTGCCATTTTTTATGAAAATGATAATGAGTTTTTGTTATACCTTAAGGGGGAATATATCTTTGTGAGGGCAAAATCAAGGGTCATTTTTGACAATGTATTTAAGAAAAACAAATCAATATTTTTTAATTCGGTTTTTTATACATCTAGTACAAGTCTTAAAGTGAAAGAATAAAGAATTATTTTAAAACAAAATAGCGGCACAGTAGTCGATGAAAGAAAACTCCTTTTTTTCATAGTCCTCCACAGGCGTATTCGCACAGGTCATAATTTTCAAGCTAGAACAAACAACGAAAAATATTTTGAAAGTAGATATAAAAAACTAGTCCAGTACGTAGGGGTTTTTCAAAATATTGATTTTTACAAAATGGCGTTAATATAAAAAAAAAATTTCGTAAAGGGATCGGTCGAATATCGATCATAACATTTTTAAGTTTCAACTTATCGAAAAAAACCCTACGTACTGGACAAGAAAATGTTGTCGAGAAGCTACAGTTAAAAATTCAAGTCAATCGATTGAAAACTCGAGGCGCACGCATACGCCCGTGTCTAAAAACATAATTTCGAGAAAAACGCGTTAAAAGCCATTTTGTTTCAAGCCGTTTTGTTTCAAAATAATTGAAAAAAAATTCTTTTACTATAAGACTTGTACTAACATGCAAGAAAACTGAATTTAAAAATATTGTTTTGTTTTTCTTAAATACATTGTCAAAAATGACCCTTGATGTTACCCTCACAATGGTATACTCCCCCTTAATATGTGTTAAATAAACCGTTTCAAAAGAAATCCTTTTCCTTTATTCATACTCTCAACATAAAGTGTCAAAGTTAGGCCTTATTTTTTGCCGGTAGAGTGGTGTTACCCCTTAAGATACTAAAAATAACGATGGCTTGCTAGGGTTAATTACATATTATGTATACACTTGCTGTTTCCAAGAATGCCGTTGTCGGCATGTAGGAAAACAGACTGTCACGCGGACAAATTTACGCATACCGATACTGTTTATAATTCCAGTGCTGCTCAAATGGGAGTAATCGTGTGATTCGAGCGAGTGAGAATCGTTTATTGGATTGCGCGTCGCTTATCCATGAATGCACATCCGTGAAATTTGCGATACCGACAATGTTCGCTACAGGGATAGAGAGAGGGAGAAGAAAAAGAGACAGAGTGAGAGAGAGAGAGAGAGAGAGAGAGAGAGAGAGAGAGAGATATTGCCGAGTGCTTTTCAAAGGGCGAACGATATTTCTATGAAACGCACGTATTTAATTACTGAATTTACCTTCGACTACGTGCTAAATCGCGTGCGCAAACGCACCCACACACTCGTTGATGACGACCAACGTTGGAGAGTGGCCATGCGTGCTACGTTTGTCGATGAAAGTCGAATGACATAGCGACGAGAGCTTCCGATACTCCCAGTGAGATCGAGAATCGGAAAATGGGAGAGCTTGCATGTGTGACGTATTTGGAATCGCTTGACGATTCCGCGCAATTTGTTTCTCGCTTTTTTCTCTGCCACCCGCGTCTCACCGTCAACTGGCTAAAGCCAGCACGTGTCGCTTTCCTCATTCATCGATCGCCTCTACACCTGTACGACGACTATTCGAATGGCTGAGTGCAATCAACTAGTGCACACATACATCTGCAGATACGCATTCGTATTGGTACAAATACAAGTGGCCTTGGTGGCTAATGACCCGTGCAACGTGCACACCGTTGATACGGGTATTCTGCATCCGTTTGCCGAAAGTCTCCCTGACCTGCCTCGATATTCACCTAATGCGAAGGATGTCACAAAATGGCCTGGAATTTTAAATTGCGCGCCATTTTTATGTGGCGAACATAAAGCACTAATCTTTGACAACTGGCGTCGGGAAGTATTAATTTTTAGTCACGGAGAATTATCACGATCGAGTAACGCATATATATAGAAATTGTTATTTGCTGCATTGTTATACTGCATAGTTATTGCAGACGAAGTTTCATGGTCGTTATCTCGCGCCGCGGCGATGTGAATTGGCCACCAAGATCGTGCGATTTGACGCGATTGGACTTCTTTCTTCGGGGTTTTCTGAAAGGAAAAGTGTATGCCAATGATCCACAGACCATTCCGGAGCTCACAGAAGCAATTGGACCCACCATTAATGAAACTAGTCCGCAATTATGCCTAAATGTTATTGGAAATTTCGTCAAAAGAGTGAACGTTTATAAGCAGGGACGAAGCGGCCATTTATCGGATATTGTGTTCCACACATAACCTCTAAGTTTGTACCTTGCACTGAGAGAAATCTACGGTAACATCAACCATATTGCGGGGACAACAATATCCCCTGAGGGGAAAACAATATTTTATAGTCATGGTTACTGTCTAAAATATATCTACTGCTTATGATATTTTAGCAGTTGTGTTAACTTTATAATATAGTAGGTTTTCATAGAATGCATACTTCCTTACACTATAAAAAAATAGTGATTTTTACCATATTGAATGGTATGTCTACTAAATGTCTAAAATATTTCATAAATTGAAAAATTCTCAATTGAGAGTACTATCTGTATGATTGTTGATCATAATTTGTTATTCCCTGACTTCTTGAAATGATTCCTATCGAAGAAAATATTTCACCTCAAAATGGATTCGAACCTACGACCCTACCTATCTATACTACGCACGCTGCCACTATGCTACCGGGTACTTATGTTTTTTTTTTATCGTAGATTTGGCATAGCAGATAAGAGTAATTCCAACTGCAATTCCGAATAGCTGTTACTTCCGATATAGGTGAAATTTTGCACAGATCGTCGTTTTGATAATATATGTCACTGCTCAAATGGATTTTTCGCACAACGCAATAGCGTTGAAAATATCGAACTTTAAAAATTGATAAATGAATGCGCTGATATACCTATATCGATCATAGCGCGCTACGACTGTCTCTACTCTATCGACACGTTCCACAAATGACTTACGTCTTCACTGCAAGATTACCATAGTTTTGTTCGTATAGTTACTTTTCGTAAGATCTTGTAACAATTTATACTTAACAAGTGTTAATGTTAGCCATATAAATAGTACAAACTTCCACTGAGAAAAATGTCCATAGTATTTATAAAAAAACGCCCATGGTAGAAGTGGGCATTCCCTATAGTTTATTGACACCGCAATCATAATATGGTTAACACAACTATAAGCGTCTATTTCATCATGCCGTGTTGGAAGTGTGTTTGATTATCTATTATCCCCGAAATAACTATCAACTACTGTGAAAGACTTCACAATATCAATATAGTTAATTCAGTTAATATTTTTACAATAGTTAGTAGTTATTTCGAGGATAATAGATAGTCGAGCACGCCACCAGTTGCATGTTTAAATATTCTTTTCGCTTATAGTTGTGTTAACCATATTGTGATTGCGGTGACAATAAACTATGGGGAATTAGACTATACTCTCGTTTACCATACGCGTTTTTTTGTAAATACTATACACTTTTCTCTCAGTGTGTATTGAAATAATAATATTCGGCCGTTTCAAATAAATAATATGTTTTATTAATAAATTAAAATGTCAGGTTATTTTGAGACACCCTATATTTGTATATAGTTGATGCGCCCTCGACTTCGCCCGCGTCGAAATCCTATCGATGACAAATCTTCCTCGTCTATTTTACGTGTTTTTTTTTCATTTTCGTCGCAGTTGTGGAAAATTTCAGATAAGGAACTTACATTGTGGTCTTCTACATACCGAGAAGGATTGGCACTACCCCAGTGCATAGAATTCTCACCCACTGACTCTCTTCCTCGCTCGTTCCCATCCAGAGATTTGTTATTGAATCCCCAGATCCTACCACACCCCTATAGGGATTTGGCAGGTACGTCACACGTAGGGAGTCCACATGGGAATCGAAGTGGATGCCGCCCTATTTTTCGATCGACGTCGTCGGAGAAGTTTTTATTTTAAATTCTCAACCCGAATTTGTTGGATCTTCCAAGAAATATATCCTTTCGTGATCCCGTGCACACATTTGTTGAGAAGTCCCAAGATGCACTCACGTCTCCATAGAGATTTATTAGGAACACCGCATATTGTGAGTCCTCATTGGGATCCAATTGGATTCTGCATTGTTCCTCGATGAACGCCGTTTGAGAATACTTACCAAGTTCGATTCGAAAATATGTGAAAATCCACGAGAAAAAAACTCGCACGTGTTGAGACTTAACCTGTATGCTTCGTGAGCGTGTAGGTGTGTGGTGATATTATGCCAAAGTGCAGTAAAATAATTAATGAACTATAATTACAGTGGATTTTCAGTGATGTGATTTAAATCGATTTTTATGGTATACTTTTTAAAGTGCTTTATACTTTTTGAAGATCTACTCATTTTGTATGCCTATATATATTGTTTAGAAAATTCAAAGTAGGTACAGGATGGGATGGGATCCATCAAGAATTCCATCGGATTCTGTTTGGCAATGCGAGAATCCTTTAGGGTTTAAATTGGATTCCACCGGAGAATTCCGGTTAGAACCAAATGTATGAGGCTGAAGTTTGCATCGTTGGAACGCAACGAAAGTGTTTTCAATTTCTTATGTTTATTATAGTCCAAAATCAAATTCTGCAGATTTGTTCTAAATCGCTAAATAAGAATCCTAAAAAACGTTTGCGTGATTTTCCTAGCTCAAATCTGCCTAAGAAAATGTGGAAAATTAAAAAAAGTTTCTTTTGTTGCATTCCAACGATGCAAACTCCAACATCATCCAAATATAGGGATTGGATGCAAGGACCCATTGAATCCCTATCAGGAAGTAGGGACAAGTATGGGAATTCAATTGGATCTCTACGACAATTTCTGCATCGGCTCTAGCTCCGCGACTCTCCCTTCCTCAAAATAATGTTCCATAGAAACGATTTAAGAAAATACCAATATTACCCACAACCTCTGATCATTCCTCAATTTGTGTAGGTTTTTTTCTTCATTTATTTGCTTATTTTTTCATCTGTTTGTTCGTTTGATATTAACGCAATAGTTGTTTGTATACCTGTTCATTTAGAATGTAATTAACTACATGGCGTGATGCTCAATAGCCTAAAATATATTTCCCCGGCAAAGCTGTGTTTCTGTGAAATATTCATCGAAATTGGTTCAGTACGTCTCGAGTTATAAATGCGCGAACGTCCAAAAGGAAACACGTTTTTTTGTTTCTGAAAAATACGATTTTTCCACATTAGTACTTGAGTTATTATAAACGATCCGTATATGTATCTAAAAACTCAAAAAAGGCTCTTGGAGTTTTAGCATACGTAGTCATAGATATATTTGGGAAATGTGACGGTGCAAATATTCGACACGCTGATGTTCTGATTGCCAACATTATATGAATATATCTGCTTCAAAACGTTATTTCTCCCCATATATATATAGAGCAAGAGAGAAATATCTATGTATGCGCGAGTTATAAACCAGATGCCCGACCGCGGCATGTATATACGAAGGTATCCTTTCTGCGAGAGGAGATTCTCATGTGCAATCACGCTGATTATCCATCTGCAGGCTGATAATGCAAAGAAAAATAGGAGATTTCTTCGAAGAGAGATCTGGCTTGACAGTATCGTTTGTGACGACAACGTAACGTTGATACCTGCGGATCGTTGACATTGTGCGATGAATATCATACTGTCCTCGGGAATTTATATTCCGGATGAACGAATGCTTTTACATGGGCGCTTTTCAATATACTCGCTGCGCGTGCATCACACGTTTTTTGTATACTTACCATAAAAGTGTCCTTCATTAACTTTTTTTGGCCCTCCCCCTCAAGGCTTTTTGCATATTCTCGAATGAATGTCGACGTGTGTGACACTCCAATTCGGCGGGGAATTAATGAGTGTACGCGTGCTTTTTTGCTTTTAACAAGAATAGGAGAGGCAAGCTATTGGCGTTTTAATGACTTTTTGCCGGGGGTTATAAAAAATATAGTGGAGCGTGGAGATATAAAATAAATCGTGGAAGTTTTCGGTCTTCTCACCAATCTATATGTATATGGAGGATTAAATAGTGAGAGATTTTTTTTTTCGACAAATGAAATTTTGTAAAACAAATGATATTGTAGACGATCAGAAATTTATCGTTACAACTTGTTAGCGATATCGTTTGGTAATCTTTTTTTATCGCTCTCGTATGTGCGTCTTCGATCACTTCTCTTTCCGAGCTCCTCGTTTTTTCTTGTCTACCTTCTTCCAAATTCTCTCAAACTTTACCTTGGCTGCTAATGTTCGGACCTTCGACTCGTTCCTTCCTTAGACTAGTCCTCGTTTATTTTCCCTTATTCTAACTTTTATTATTCGTTTTGCAAATCTCACACATATATGCATATGGGTAAATTTTTATAATGAGTAAATGCAACGCGATTTGAAGATGTGACATAATTTTACAAGTATTCGATGGTTTTTCAACTGTTCGTCCCAATATGTATATACATTAAGGTACATTTTAGTGAAAAGTAAATTTAATGAAATTGGGAAATAAAATAAAGTTTGTAGTCGTTTTCGGTACTTTTCTTTTTACTAAAATTTGCATGTATGGGAATCGGGAGAGGGTAAAGGAAAAATAATCAACTACTAATACTTATTTAGTAATTAAAAGGAAAGAAACTGAACAACTTTATTAAAATTCGTTAAATCGTAACATGTCAATAGCCTTCTGCTCGCATTCGCGTTTGACGAACGACTGTCTCTTTTTTCGCTTGTCACTCTATGCCAAGGCCGACTCGCAACACCCGTTTTCAGGACTTGACCCCACATTCGGCCATTCCTGCGTTGCTCCGGTCCCCGGAGGATAACAATAATATGGTTTCATATGATCTACCGCTGCGGTTGCCACTCTAGAACCATCACCATCCCTTTCACGTGTGACTCCGTAACAGTCGCACCCTTTAACTCTGGAGATCCTATAAGGACCTAAGTATTTATCACGTATTTTCGACCCTTGATCAAACTGAGTGCTCCCAATTGATACGACTTAGCTGGTTTGCATCGGCAATCATGCAGTTACTTGTTCTCCAGTTGGATAGCCAAAATATTCTCTTTTGCAATCGCTCGTAATTTTCCTCGCTTATTGACGAACAGGCCGATAAACTCCTATTCTATCAATGTTTTAACACTATGTCGTCTTTATATCACAATTTCACTCCTACTAACGCCTCGAGCGGACTGATGCCGATACTCCGCTGATACGTGCTATTGATTGCACATTGCACCTTGTTGACATAACGGTACCATTTGCGAGAATCATCTTGGGATAACTTCGTGAGAACCGGAATGATGACGCGATTAATTCCTTCAACTTGTCCATTTCCTCTTGGTATGGCCGTCGCGATGAGGATGTGTTCAATGTTCTGTTCCATACAGTAATCAATGAATTCTGCCGATGTAAATGCTGGACCCCGATCACTGATGATCCACCGAGGATTCTCGAAAACTTTTTGCTGACTTCTTAATTTAGTCTACAACTTCCTTGGCTGTTGTGGACTTGGTAGGATAATCCATATAAACTTGGAGAACCCGTCAACAACATACTCTTTCGTCGTCGCTTTTATAGGCCCGATATGGTCGACGTGATAGACCGATAGAGTGACCTCTCTTTTTGGTAGTGGTTTTAAATAACCTTCCTTCTTACCGCTCTTAGCTTCCGCAAGTATGCAAGGGACGCATCACCCTATGTATTCCTCGAGCTTTCGTTTTACATTCGGAATGTGCTATTCTGACTCGATAATTTCTGTCATTTTCTTGACTTTGAAATGCCCGTTTTCACGCGCCTCCCTTGTTATATCTTGTTCCATACTCATAGGTAACACGACCAGATTTCGGCCACCCACTTGTTTTATCAGAACGCCGTTTTCGCAAATGTAGTCCTCGTAAGGCTCTTTTTCTAAAATCTGTTTGATGACCCTGACTCTCTCCTCCTTATGTTGTTGTTGCTGTATAATTGAGGTAATTTTGTTGACGATAGCCGTCACAGGGTAACGACTAAGGGTGTCAACATGTCTGAGGCGAGTACCCGCATGATGTTCTGGTTCGTAGTCGAACTCTTCAACGGCTAAAGCCCATCTCGCCACCTTTGGGGGAATATCTTTCTTGTTCAGCGTTTTCTGCAATGCCGCACAATCAGTTACCAACTTAAACTTCACACCAAGCAGGTAAACTCGAAACTTTTTGACTGCTTGGATTACGGCCAACGTTTCGAGCTCATACGAGTGCAGCTTCTACTCGGCTTTCGATCTTTTACGCCTCATAAAGTAGACCACGTAGAAACGATAATCTTCTTTGGTTTTTTGTAAAAGCGCTGCTCCATATCCTTTCTTGCTAGCATCGGTATGCAACTCCGTCAACGTCAACTTTCTTTATTTCATTAAATTTACGTGTGGTTAGATCACTCGGTTTTTTTTCACTTTTTTCCTTTATCCGATCATATTCTACTAAATTTTTTCGTAATTCCGTGATAGATGAGGCATTGTATAAAATTGTTTTAATTTTATTGTTTTTCGGTTCACCAGTTGGGTATGAAATCATTGCTCTATTTGCTTTTGTCTTGAATTCGCATGCGAGCCGCCGTTTTAATTCTTTCCACGTCGTTATGCCCTTTTATAATGCAATATATTGTTTGGTGGAGCCATTTGGTAACTTCTTTGCGTAAATAACTTTCTGTAAGTCGTTCCACCCGAGCAGCACACTTGCTTCTTCAAATTCTTCGAAACATTTTTCGATTGGGTATTTGTCATCTCCGGAAAAGTGCAGCACACTTGCTTCTTCAAATTCTTCGAAACATTTTTCGATTGGGTATTTGTCATCTCCGGAAAAGTGGGTTATGCTGCCTTCGACGTCTTTAATCGTAAATATACGTACTGGGATATACGAATGTCTTCTGCCTCTTTGACGATTAGTTTCTTGTCGTTGTTCTCTCGATCTGGTGTTGTGTACGTGCCTATCGTCATCGCTGCTATCATCTGACCGCTCAATATCATGCTCAGTCTCCAAGTGTTCATCTTCATCACTGCGAAGGTTTTCGTCCGTTTCGTCATTTTTCATTTCTTCCTCCTACTTTTTTTTATCGGAATTCGAGCTCCGACTTCTTTCCCACTGTTGGCAAATTTAATCGTTGTAGCTGCTCCTTAAGTTGCGCTGTTGCCATCCTTTCTTTTGGTGTCGAACATGTAAGAACTTGATTTTTTTATTTTCTGGTTCCTTTTTGTCCTGGGTTCGGACTTGGGACGACCCCGCTACTGAGGTCGTGTCTTCTTTCCTCTTCGGTTCTTCCGGCGTCCTATCGAGACCCATTGAATTTGGGTATTTTGTACACTTCACTTGTTTTAGCTTAACGACTGGTTTTACGGAAGACGACCGTCCCTCGTGAGTTCCGTATTTATATTTTTCTTTTTTGTTATTTCGTTTTTCGTCTTTCGCCTTTTCCCTCTCTTACCTTTTGTTTTTCCATCTTTCGTCTTTGGCCTTTACGTCTTTTCCGTCTTTCGTTTTTTCGTCTTCCACTTCTTCGTCTTCCGCCTTTTCCTCTTACCTCGATATTTTCATTTTATTTCTCACGATCCCGGACGAGCCCCCATATGTGAAAATCGGGAGAGGTTAAAGATGAAATCATCAACTTCTAATATTTATTCAGTAATTAAAAGGAAAGGAAATTCAGGAATTAAAA